>PVKA01003287.1:62170-112176 GCA_004027165.1 Ctenomys sociabilis | reverse complement strand
GCCTGTTAGAGACTGATGGTCAGTGAGTTTTCTTTTAATTCTTGTGTGTGTGTGTGTGTGTGTGTGTGTGTGTGTGTGTGTGTGTTTGTGTACTGAGTCAGTTAACTGGGCCGGAATCAGGATGTACCAGAGATCAGAGGGGTAGAATTGATTCTCAGTCTTTCCTTTTAAAAACATTTATGTTAAAAAGTTGGGTCAGGGGCTGGGGATTTGGCTCAGTAATAGAATACTTGCCTAGCAAGCTAGAAGCTGTGGGTTCAGTCCTCAGCACCAAAACCAAAAAATAAACCTCACTCAAAAAACAATTCAGGGGCCAGGGAGATGGCTCAGTGGAATAAGCGCTTCCCTGGCAAGCTCAAGGGCCTGACTTCAATCCCTGGTTCTGCCAAAAAAAAAACAAAACCCAAAAACAGTTCGACCAAAAAGATACAATAAAACCAAAATGTTGGCCCATAGTTTCTGTTGTGATGTAATTTTTGCTATTATGTACTGATGGGGTCCCGTGTATTGTTTGGATTCATATGTATAGCGTGTAGTGGTCATGTCAGGTTGGGTATAGATGTCTCCTCAAACGTCTAGCATTTCTCTGTGGGGAGAACATTTGCAACCCTTTCTCCAACACCTTTTTGAAATATTAAGTACATTTTGACACGGAAGAACTTATTTCTTCTATCTGTAACATGGTGCCTGCCAGTTAGTCTCTTCCATTCCTTCTTTCCCCTACACTCCCTGATCTCTGGTAACCACTGTGTTACCTTCAACTTCTAAGATCTATGTCTCTCTCTCTCCCTCTCTGTTACTCTCTCTGTCTCTCTTTCCCTCTCTGTCACTCCCTTTCTGTGTGTCTCTCTCTGTTTGTCTCTTTCTCTCTCCTGTACTAGGAACTGAACTCAGGGCCTTCATATATCCTCAACACTATTCCATTCAGTTTTTTTTTTTTTTTTTTTTCTTTGAGATAATAAATATTTTTCTGAACAATTTTTTTTTCAGTAGGTTCCCACTAAGCCTCCCAGGGGCCTTGGACTCATGATCCTCCTGCTATGGCCTCCAAGAGCGCTGAGGTTAGAGATGAGTGCACCATACCTGGCTGTACCACTTTTCCAGCACAGACATCTTTGGCCGAAGCCTGCCCTGTGCCTGTGCCCTTGCTTCCCTGTGCTGTTCCTCAGCCTCCTGGCCTCTGGCTCCCAGCCCTCAGGTCTCCTGAGGAGAGACTGAGTGCTAGTATTGGCATTGTCTTTATTCATTTTCAGTCTGCAGGACATACGCAGTGGGGGCCCATGTGGGGGCTGGGTTCAGAGGCAGTGGCTGGGAGGAGAGATGGAGAGACAGGATCAGGAGGATCAGGGCAGACAGGAGAGGACTTGCTGACTTCCAGCCATTGCGGCAACATCATCCCGAGGACTAGAACAGGTACAGCTTGCCCAGCTCTGATGTACCAAGGTGTCCTTAAGGGGGGTGACACCCATTGTGGACAGCCAGAATGGCACACACTCAGTTCATGTTTTCCTGGAGGGCCAGCTGATTGGACATCAAGCTCCTGTGCAAGGCTACCACCCAGGTGATTTTTTCTAACAGCATGGAGAGAAGGTGTGGGCCTTACTTGACAACATGTTTCCTCTCCTTTCCAGATATGAGTCATAGACCAGGTTGGCTGCTGAGTCTGGAGCATGGAGCCTGTGTCTCCATGCCTCAGAGTTGCTGCAGTGGTACCCACATGCCTGGGAGGCTCTCCGAGCCTTCGTCCTACTGCAGAGTACAGCCCAATCCAAAATAAGGACTGGCTGCGCCTCTCCCCGAATGTGTGGGCTGGAGGCATTTTTGGTATCCTCCCCCCTCCCCATCCTGAAACTCTCAGATGCATATGATGAGTTATCTTGGGGATGGGACTCACTTCTAAGCACAGAAGGGTCTTGCACGTACCCAGCCTAAAGGCACTTGTGTGTTCTGGGTGCCTTCCCTGTGCTTGTAGGCTGTCATATGAGGCCACGTGTGGAATTTTCCGTTAGGTGTCATGAGTTATGCCGGTGCTCAAGACCTTGGATTTTGGAGCATGCTGGGTTTCAGCCTTTGGGGTTAAGGCTGTTCAACCTGTACATATGTGGAGAGGGTTGGGATAGTGTGAGCAGGCAGGTGCTTTCTCTTCTTTGGGCACCATGCTTAGGAGTAAATCTGAGCCTGCTCTCTCATTGGTTGCTCTGGGACTCTGGGAGGAGACCCAGGGAAACCCAAGGCCCCATGGCCAACTGAGTCCAGGAGACTGGGACCTGCTCCTTCTGGTTTCCAAGCAGTGCCTCCCCGAGGGTCTCCTGTCTGCTGAGAGCCTGGCTGCTGGCTGCAGCTTTCTTCTCTCCAGTGGCTGGGTTGCTCTTCCCTGCTGCACTCTCTGGCCCTATCAGGGCTTACATTGCCTTGGGGTGGCTCCCTCTGTCCTCGTAGGACTTTCCATCCACTCAGATCCTTGCTGTTTTTTTGGTGGAACCAGGGATTGAACTCAGGCCCTTGTGCTTGCCAGGGAAGCACTTATGCCACTGAGCCATCTCCCTGGCTCCAGTTCTTTGCCTTTAACAGTGCTCTGCCTGGTGTGTTTGCTACCCGTAAAGGCCCTGGGAAGATCTCTGCATCCCTTCATTAAGTATTTATTGTCAGCTCCATGTCAGTCTATGTTCCAGGAGCTGGAGCACAGGGATCAAGGGTGGCCTCAGGCAAACAGAGAGACACGGGCACAACAGTCGAACCATGATGAAAGCCTGAGCTGCTCTGGGTTTGGAAGACTTCACTTTGCTTTTTCTTTCACCCTATTATAATCCTCAGATAATAGGCCATCAGGGGCATGAGTTTGCCACCTGCTTTACTCGCTGGCCTGGAGAAAGGTGTGGGTCCTGCACACTGGGCCAAGGGGACCCTTCCTTGAGTGCAGAGGCCTGCATGGGGGAGTCCCCTCCACCTACGCCTTCAACTGTCTCACCACTTCTCCTGAAGCTTCTTTGTGGCGCGTGCTGCCGTTTCAGCTCATTTTGTCCCATGTTGTCCTTGACAATCTAGACTGTGGCAGTTTATCAGCCTCGTCCATAAATTCGAAGACTTATTAAATCAGCCCTGGCCTTCTCTTCCCCAGGCAGACTAACCTCGGTGCCTGGCGTCACCCTGCCTCTCCCCTGCTGTCACCTGGGTCTCAGCGCCCAGTGGCAAAGGGTGCAGCAGGAAGGGGAGGGAGTTCTGCACCATGGAGTACCTGTGTTGTCAAAGTCACTCAGTGAGTGGCCCCCAGGCCCCCTGCCACTCTGTACTTGGTGGGGGCAAAAGCACTGCTTGTCTTCCTCATGGTGCCTTGGAATGGGGCCAAGAGTCAGCCTGGGCAGAATCCCAGCATTTTTATTCTATGGATCTGTGGGATTTGTTTTTTCATCAGTGCTAGGGAAGCAGTGAAGAAAGGTGTCAGGCCTGGGGGATAATTTATATGAGTAAACGCGTGAGGAGTGGGGTGAGGCGAGAGCATGAGAATTAAGGCCATTTATCGAGGCTCTGGTGCTCTGTTCCCCCTCCAGTCCTACCTTCACCTCGGTCTTGCCTTGCTACTTTTAACCCTTTCCCATCTCAGCTCTGTGTCAGGCTGGCAGATCTCTGCACCAGCCTCCCTGCTCGTCTCCTGGCCCTCATTAGAGGCAGGGCAATGGGGAGCTAGTTACGGCAGTGCCTCTGCTAAGGCCGGCTCCCCATCTGAGGGGAGGCACATCAGTGCACACCCTCGGCTGCATGCTCCCTGCCGCCAAGGCTGTGGCCCCAGCCCACCCCAGGCAGTGTGTCCTATACGATCAGGCCAGACCAGGGTACCTTTCTGCAGGCTGCCCCTTTCCTCCTTTTCACAGCCAAGTGGCACTGGGCTAAGATGCTTTACACTTGAGAGATGAAGTAATAACAGGTGGCAAGAGCGGAGGCTGCTGAAGCCCAGGATGCTGGTTGCCATGGAAACGTGTCAGACCTGTGGAGGGACACAGGAACTGTCAGCATGGGGGTGGTGGGGGACAAGTGTGAGGAGTGAGGAGAGGCACATCTTTTCCTGGAGGACCTTGCACACGGCCCTCAAGTCTTCTAAGGGCTGCACATCCCAGTGTAGCAGGCCCTGCATAAACAGCTGCTGTGCTAGGGCAGGGGCTAGGACCAGCCGGGGTCCTGCTTGTCAACCCCAGGCCTGGCAGGCAGTGCCACGGTCTGCTCAGAACACGAGGCTGGGCCTTTGTTTCCTCTGCTTGTGGCCTGTTTCCTGTTTCCCTGGGACCCAGAGGGTGCAGCAGATTGGGTCTGTACAAAACCCAAGTGAGGGGCTGTTGCAGAGAGCGCACCCCACTCATTCTGTTCATGAGTGGCAGGGAGCACGCAGCAGAGGTTGACCTGGAAGGTGGAGAGGCAGCGTGTGTGGGGGCTTTCTGGAAGATTTGCAGCCCTGTTTACCATAGATATAAGTCCTGATTGCACCACACATTCTGTCCTGCGCACTAATTCTCTTCTAAAATGCCTACCCTCCCTTCCCCAGCACAGGGTGAGATGCTTTGAGGCTCAGCTTTTCTTTTCCCTGCTTTGAATTATTTGAATGCCCCTCCCACCTTTTTTTTTTTTTTTTTTTCTGCGTTTTTTTTTTCCTATGCAGCGTACCTGACTTCCTTTTTTTGTTTTCCTGTTGAGTTGCTTTTGGAGTTATCTCCCTCAGGTCAGTTCCTAGCCTCTTAAGGCTTACTTTGTTTTCTCACCAGCTTACTTGTATCTCTTCTATGATCTCAGCCTGTGAACATTAATCAACAGTAAACCAAATCCATCACCATGGACTCTGCCATCGAGATACCAGTCGGGTCTTTGTGCTCCCTGTCATCATATTCTGTAAAGTGGGACCCAATTTCCCATAAGCAGAAGCAGGATCTCTATTTAAATCTTGCTTGCAAGGTTTGGGCGAACTTCCTATTTATAGTAAAATCATTTTTATAATGATCTCATATATGGTACCAGGAAATTGCTCATGGCTGGGTCAGGCCATAGGCCAATCTAGCCATGGTATTTATTAGCTTGACTTAAAAACATTCCTTCATGAGCCTCTGGAATCCTCTAGAGAAGTGTTTTCACAGATGATGTGACAAAAATACACAGGGTCACCCGGATGGATTACTTAATGAGGGACATAAAGTTTAAGTTCAAAAGGAATTTCTGCTTTTATCAGGCCAATCTCAATAATATTTTATCACTTGGGGCTTTGTAAATAACATATTGGGTGAACCAAGTTGACTGTAGAGAGATTTATGAAATACTTGATATGCACGGTGTAGCCAGGTAGTGTTTGTCTCAAGACTACCCTGGAGGCAGACAAGTGTGGTTAGAGGTAGAATCTCACAGGATGTAGACAAACTGGGGTGAATCCATCTCTCTTTCACTGAGATGTGAAACCAGCACCCTAATCTCTTGGCTATCAGTGGCCTTATGTGTCCAATAATTTCTCCTTCATGAAGCTTCTGTGAGAATTAATGAAATAGTGTATGTCATGCATGCAGTGAAGCATTGTTGGCACTGTATAATAAATGAGCAGGTGACCAAGATGGAGGCCAAGACCTGGTGCCTCTTTCTTAAGAGACAAAGAAGTCTGGCCTCAGGTACTCTCATGTGCAGACTCTGGGAGCTGGCTTGGAATCCAGGTCAAATGACCAACCCAGCCAGCTCTTGTCTTTCAGGAGTAGAGAAATAAAGCAAGGGCAGTAAATAATATTCAGAGCAACAGATGACTCTGCCACAGAAAAGCAAACACAGTGCTCCGTCCTCACAAGGAGCAGTTCCCAGGGGCATCTTCATGTGACAGCAAGAGTAAGAAGAGCATGGCTAGCGTGCAAAATCTGCAGATGCTCAAGCTGCTCATATAAAATGCAGTAGGATCTATGCAGGGCCTGTGCATGCTCCATTTTGTTCTTTAAGCCATGTCTATGTAACCCTGCCATCCATTTCTAAGCCAATCATCCTATAAATTGTTGGTGACCATTTCCAGCATACAAACACATGGATGTTCCAGCAATGAGGTGGGTGTGGCTCTGGGCTGGAGGAGTCAGTCATTTAGTATGGGGGACAAGGCATTTGTGTGCTAACAGGAGAAGGGGTATAACAGCGATGACAACAGACTGCCCTCCCCAAAGCATGACTGCTTATTTCTAGCTGGGAATTGGGAGCTCTCAGTGGGAGAACCCTTGCTCTGACACCAATTCCAAATATCAAAATGTGTATGCTAGGCATACACATTAGTATGGCAGAGGTATTAGTCTCTCCGAGGGCATTTTCTCATGATGGAAGGATGCTTTGAGCTCATTGTGTCAAGGAGGGAGGAGGAACTGAAACAAAAATGATTTGAATATAAAGCATAACTGTTTGCTGTGTCTCTTTCTTTCTTTCTTTCTTTTTGGCAGAACTGAGGATTGAACTCAGACCCTTGAGCTTGCCAGGGAAGCACTTATTCCACTGAGCCATATCTCTGGCCCCAGCTGTCACTTTCTATACTGGCCCATTGCTAGAACCAAGTGTACCTGCTGCCCAGTGTATCCCAGCTGCACACACCAGGGTTCACAAGTGGGGTTTTATCATCTTGCTGACAACCGGAGTGGGCACTTTGTGGCGCTAGCACAGACATGGATGTGGGGCCCTGCATGAACTCTGTCTTATTAGAAACTTTTTTTGTTCAGATAAATTCTGCTTCTTTGGTTTTTCCCCCTAGGATCATTTGCTACATCACTTTCTGCTCTGCTAGATCACTTCTGAGTTCTTATTTGTTGCTGTATTATAGTTCTTGATTCATTAGGGTGTTCTTCCAGTAGTGTGAGTGCTGTAAATAATGATTCCCTATATTTTACTTCATTTTGATATATCACAGGGGGTAGAGTATGGTGGGGACCATCAGATTCTTCGGTTGCTTAAAGATTTTGCGAAAGGCCAGGGAACCTTGAAGTCCCTAGGGGACCAATGGGGAAACTGGGCCCACTGAGAGTTTTGAGGTGACATACATCCAAGGGATCCTTTCATGGCCTTTATGCAGGAAGCACTGTTGGCTGTGATTGGCACCTGAACAGTCAGGACCCAGTTGAGACCCAGCTTCTATCAACTCAGCTTGAGTTTCCTCCAGCCCCCAGTTCTTTTCATTCCACCTCTGACTTATGTCACCATTTGATAGTTTTCCACTAATCTTTTGGTGAAGAAAGACTGTGTGTCCTTGCTTCCTAGATGTGATTGGATTGTTCTCAGGAAAGTTCTTAAAATGGTGAAGGTGGCATTTGCAAGAGAGTGAAGAGGGAAAGGTTGATAGTTCTGGATTTGGGCAAAATGCATCCGACAGGCAGAACAATGGTTTTTCGGATGCACTGGTTTTGTGAGATTATCTGTAAAGCTACACTATATGCCATGCAGGTGTCTTGGAGCTCCAGTGGTTGAGGAAGAAAAGTCCATCCTCTGTAGACCTCAGGGGTGGTCCAGCTCCCCTGCCTCCCCCAAACAGCTGACATTTTCTCTGCAGAGAACTGTCTGCCTCCCTGAAGATGGAAATCAATGACTTAGAAACTGATTAAACAATCCAAATAGCAACTGATAAATGGATTAACCCTCCATAATATAATTCTGCTAGCTTTTGTCTTCCGCATTCCCCAGGTAAGTTTTCTGTTCCTGGAGGCAAAGCGCAGGCATGGCGGAAACAAAGGCCAGAGGGAATCTCATTAAAGTGGGTGAATCTGTTTATCACCTACTGTCTGGATGGCATTTCTACTCACAGATCTGCTTCCTTTTACAGATTTGTACCCTTTGGGACCCTGATTAATGTTAGCCAATGAATAATGAGAGGTAGCAGCAGATGTTGGGATGCCAAGGAGGGAAGAAGTGGGGAAGGCTGAGACCACAAATGGAGAGATTATTCTTTCCTTTTATTCACAAACAGAAGAGTAAATGTGACAAATGCCCACAATAGAAAGAAGGCAGCAGAGGGAGAGGGAGGCATTTCTCCCATGCAAAGAGCCTTTCTGAGTCTTTTCAATCAGCCCTTGAAACAGAGAAATACTTTGGGTACCCAACCATACGTGCTGTTCTTACAAAGCTGTCTTTGAGGCCAGGTCCCAGAAGCCCTCTTTGCCTTGCTCAAGGATGCTCAGTAGGGACTGTCTATAGAGTTAATACTGCACCACTAACCATTTAGTGCATCAGATGTTCACCATTTGACCCATCTCTGGCATGAGACTGAGCTAAATACCTAGTGATCTTGTGTATGGGTCTGCTTCTGGGCACTTGGGCTCAGCAGATCAACGTATCCTGAGTAGTTTTTATGAACAATGAATCTTCAGGAGGTGAGCTGGACAAGAGCAGATATCTGTGGATCTTCCAAGATGTCCATCAAAATCCCAAAGAACTTCTTCAGTGTGCTTTCTGGAAATAGACAGCTATGAGTCATTCCTCTTAATTTTCCTTTTCAGGGACAGTGTAATGCTATTTCCTACATGAGTACTTTTTTTTTTTTTTTTTTTTTCAAAAGCAAGATTCAGGATTGAGTCTTCTTCCTCTTTAACCATCACTATTTATGGATTCCATGGGATGTTTGGGGTCTTGGCTTGAGGATTCACGGTTGATAGAAGCACACTTGACTAGGAATACTTATGGATGGATTACTTATCTAGAGATGTAGTCAGAGGAGCAAGGGGGTTTTCTCTAAAAACTGCTGGGAAATATTACAGAAATGAAACTTTGGAAGACTTGAAGACATTAATCCCATTGAACCAAGAGGGATCCCAAAGGAAAGCTAGCCTAATATCACAACTTGGCTGTAACAAGTCCTTATGTTTGTACCTTCATAGTCTTCCTGGAGTGGATGTGGCCACACTGTGGGAGGAGGAGAGGGGGCAGTAGGAACACCGCTCAGCCTAAAAGTAGAATTTATTTTCATGTTTCCACAGCCCAGAAAGGACCAGATGGGACAGTCATTCCCAATAACTACTGTGATTTCTGCTTGGGGGGCTCTAACATGAACAAGAAGAGTGGGCGACCTGAGGAGCTAGTGTCCTGCGCAGACTGTGGACGCTCTGGTGAGTGTGGCCCCTTCCTGCATTGTGTGGCGTAGGCCAGGAGCTCTTCTGCTTGCATACCTCTGCCATCTTGTGTGGGAGGGGAGCAAGAGTAGGGTGAAGAAGTGATGATGGTGATGATTTCTAGTGGAGAGGGTTTTTAAGATCATTTTGATAGTTTTTTTCTTTAGGTCTTGAGAGCCAAAAGTTATGCCCTGAGTTCCAGGATAAGAGTCAAGGAAGTTTTAGCTTGTGTCTGGCCTCTGAGGTAGACATTACTTTGTGTGTATTATTGCAGGCCATAGCAAAGTAGAGGGGGAAAATGTGGAGATGCGTGCTTTCACACAGCATGCGTTTTTTGTACTGGATGGTGTACCTGTGATGGGAAGATGTGCGTGTGTTCTGTGGAAGAACCTGGGAGCAGTCCAGGGGTGTATGAAAACAGGGACATTGGGAAAGTAGCCATATAGAAATGTGGAAACCTGGGGTCCCTGGGCTCCCGGGCAGCTGCATAAACATATCACCTTCACTGGTCATCTCATTTTCTTGTGGAGCAGAAAAAAAAGAGTCTCATAAATCAAGGTGGCAAAGAGTAGGCACTGCTATATTCCTGGGGCTAATCTGGAGTTTACTTGGTATCTTTTTCCCCCCATCTTTAACTTCTCCAAAAACTAAATTATCCAAAAGAGACCCCTTCATTCTTGAAGTGAGTTCAGGTCTTTGCTATTATTTCGGTTTTCGGCTCTGACTGATCCATTCAATTTTGGCTGACCATGCATGGTTGGTTAGTGCTACCTATTTTTTATTGCTCAGTGTCACAGCTAGACCAATATGCAAGGGGGAGAGAGGACTTCAGGTGCAACACTGGCCTCCTCAGGTGCTGACCAGTGGGGGAAGCAGTGGGTTGGGCAGTTGGTGCCGTGTGAAGAGTTTTTGTCCCTCACCGCCTTTGACCCAATCTCATTTCCATTCCCAGCCTCCAGACAAGGACTGGGATGAATAAATCTTGGTTTATTACAGCAACTTGGTTCTTGCTTGCTCTGCTGGAAAAAAATCTTAGCGTTACCTCTTTTACATTTTGAAGTGAGGATTGTGGGGGCTCAGGCCTACCTTGAGTGGGAAACTGGTTGTTGAAAAAGGGCTTCCATGGTTTCCAATGCGTGGCCCCAACATTTAAATCTCAAGGGGTCTGCCAGGGGCCCTGTGTGCAGTTCTGTTAGTTCACACGTGGTCCAAACAGGATACCTAACCCTGAACTCTGTACTCTGTTGATGCTAGCTCAGAGATAGGACCTTTGTGATGGTAAACTCTGGTTTTTAGATACTTAAAAAGAAAAACAAATGAAATTTAACTCCATGTTTTTCAAGAGCAAACAGTTAGACAAAATCTCCACTACCTGAAGAAAGTCGCTTGGTAGAGTGCTGCTCGAAGCAGGTGACGGGCTGTCAGAGGTTCTGATGGCCTTGGAGATGGCGCAGCCGCACTCTCGGTGCAAGCTACTCTAATTTCTAGTTTTCTATCTCGTAAAAGCTGGGGTACTTGCGTCTGCCTCATGGGCATCAGAGGCAGGCAGTAGTTTTAGTCTACACTCAGCCTGTCTTTCTACAACCTTCACTCAGCTTTCCTTTTCTAGGTTTTGTCTGCTGTGTGGCTCAGGGGGCCACTTTTTTAAAAAAAAGATAGGGTAGATATTTTCTTTAGAGTTGTCAAAGATTAATTTTGGTGGATTAGCCAAGGTATGACTCTGATGTTCCTGAAATACTTGAACCCCTGGGAGCACACAGGAGGCATTAGCCCATGGCTGCTAAGGCAGGTGGGTGGATACTTCTCTGGGGCCTCCCTAGGGTCTTCCCAGGGAAGAGGATGGAGCTTGGAAGAGCTACTTTTCCTGCCCATCTGTTCCACTGCTTCTGTTTCTGGGGATAAAGCGGGATGCTTGAAACTGATCCTCTGAGAAGCACATCTTTATTGTCTGAGGAGGAAGCTTGAAGCCTGTTAGAGAATCTAAGAGGAACTGGGGATATGCTCAGTGGAATAAGTGCTTCCCTGGCAAGTACAAAGGGCCTGAGTTCAACCCCTGGTTCTGAAAGAAAGAAAGAAAGAAAGAAAGAAAGAAAGAAAGAAAGAAAGAAAGAAAGAAAGAAAGAATTTAAGAGCTTAATGCTGTGTTTTACTGACTTTAAGACCCTGTATTGTATTAGGCCTTTGGCTCCTCTTTCTCACCTTCTTTCTGTGTTGAGTTAGATGAGACAATCTGAACCTTCTGGAGTAACTAAGACCTGGGTCTGTTTAATGGCTGGAGTGTGTGTGTGTGTGTGTGTGTGTGTGTGTGTGTGTGTGTGTGTGCGTGCGTGCATGCATGCGTATGTGGGTGAGGATCACAGTTCCTCCACTGGTAAAGACAAAGAGAAACCCTTGGGTGACTTGCCAGTTATCAGACTTTCCAACTTCTTTTTGCTTCCAGTGCAAATGAACCACCTGGTGTAAGAATAGAATTGAAAGGGTTCTGAATGAGTGGGATTAGAAGTGAGGAAAAATAAAAACAAGATGGACTTAACCACCTTGCATGGGTTGTCTGACAGTAATGCCTTTGTAAAGCTGACTGTCAAAGTGATGGACGAACATTGTTCAAAGCAGCATCAACTGCAAACGCCACAGAAATGCCAGCCAGGCTTAAAACCACAAGCATGGCGAGGTCTGGGGCAGGGTTGAGTGAGCGAGCATGTGGGAGAGGAGAGGGCTCGTGCTACTTCTCTGGCTGTCAGGAGCTATGGACTGTGTATCATGGCAGAAATGGCACCTTTGGGGTGGGGTGGGGAGCTGCGTGCTGTGTCCCACACCCCATCCCAAGGTGCTGCACCTGGTGAGTCCCTTTTGGTGTGATGACAATGGTTTGTTATCTTGCTATTAAGAATAACATTGTAATGATGTAATGAGAATATTAATGATGCTGTCTATTGCTTAACCCATGTGCTGATATATTCATCATACGTGTCAGCTCATTTGGGAGGAGAAGGCAGGAAGGAGAAGGAGGCAGCGGCCGCACCACGCACTACGGAGGACTTGTTCGGTTCCACGTCAGAAAGTGACACCTCAACTTTCCACGGCTTTGATGAGGACGATTTGGAAGAGCCTCGCTCCTGTCGAGGACGCCGCAGTGGCCGGGGCTCACCCACAGCAGATAAAAAGGGCCGCTGCTAAGCCCGTGGGACAGACTGTCTGTGCTCTCGGCCACCCCTCTGACTCTGGTCATTGTTCTGGTTCTGATATGCGTACATATATATATATACATATATATATATTTTTAATGAAAGACAACTTAAGTTCTTAAGTTATCCTTATCCTTGCCTTTTTCTCCCGCCGTCAACGTGTCCCTTTCCACAGCCATCCCTCTGCTTTGGGTATGTACAGGGAAGCGCCAACTACTGAAAGCAGTGAAACAGAGCAGAATGAGGGTTCTTCAGAGACCTGGCATGGCTGTGTGCTACTTGTGTTCTCTAGAAATAGGAAATTAGGTGGATCTTCTCTTTTAGGGAGAGGGGATCTTTTTGACATGAGCAGAGTTGATTTCCTCAGTTTTCATATTTATTGGCAAAATGAAGGGTAGCAGAAACACTGGGTTTGGAAACAAAAGAGCCAATAGCATTAAAAATTATTATTTACATATGCTAGCTTTATTAGAATCAGACTTTTTGAGAGAGAGAGAGAGAGAGAGAGAGAGAGAGAGAGAGAGAGAGGAGAAGGGAAATCAAAGAAATAGAAGTAATACCTTGTTTAAAAGCAAGCTACTGGGGGGAGAAGTTCCTCACGGGGAGATGATTGCATTTTTGGTGCCCTGTGGAGTCCTGGCCTCCCACAGCAGACCCGTTTCCCATTCTCCTTCCTGACCTTTCTGTCTGCTTGTGAGAAAATGTCAACCATCCCAGAGAGACTCGGCTGCCCAGGCCTGGCCTCCCTCCAGCAGGCCTCCTCGGCTCCTCCTCTGCTCAGGCAGAGCTGCTGCTCCTCGGTGTTGGGTTTTCCTCCCTTTCCTCTTGGAGAAGTGTGGCTTCCATGTGCAGGAACGGAACGTCAGCTGAAGTCAATGGCTGGACATGCAGAGGCCTCGCTTTGGGAAGAACAAAAACTCGTGGTGTATTTGCCCTCCCTAAGCCCCTATTTAGAAACACCTTACTGCCTGTTGGATGATCAAGCCTCCTGTAGTTCTTCTACTTTTTTCTTTATAGTGCCCACTAGGCACTTGTTTTATGTCTCCGATAGCAACTCTTGAAAGAAACCAAAGTGACACATACTCAAGGCGCGTGGCAATGGAGTAGACATCCACCACTTGGTTGGAGCCCCAACATCGAACAGCTTTGCGGCTGTGCCCTAAAGGTAAGTCCTGGTTTACTGTCTTATGAAGAAGGCCAAACCATCACAGTTTTGTTTTGATTTTTCAGTTCTGTTTCTGTTTTTCTTTTCTTTTCCTTTGGTGCCCCCAATCCATCCCAGCTTATTTTATTTACCTGGGTCCTCACTTCTTAGCATGGCAGTGGTCTACTGGAGTGTTCTGTGGTCCCTGCCCACGGTGGCCTGTGTGTGCATGTGATATCCCCTGCCTGGGCCTGCTGTGGGGCTGAGGCTGGCCTGGATGAGGCGGTACTCTCTGGGTAGGATGAAGGGCTTCTTTCTGGGTTTGGCCTTCATTGCAAGAGAAGCTGACTGGGAGAGTGCTTGGCTGTGCTGCCTCCCTTGGCTAAATTAGGGAGGAAGTGAGTTCGAGGAGCTGAGGTTGGAGCTGGCTGCTGAGCCTGGCAGGAGTCAGGAGGCACAGTCGCAGGGCGTGGTTGTAGGGTGCTGTGTGTCCCAGTGGTGATCCTTGCTGTAGCCATCCATGTCATAGCTGAAGAACTGAGTTAAGTGTAAGAGCCTTAGGCAGGCACAGCTTTTACCTTGGCTGTGCTGGAGAGTTGCCCTCTCATCATGTGTGGTCAGGGCCTCTGGCCTCTAGGAGAGCCCAGCCTGCAGGTGCAGGCAGGGCCAGTTGACTCAGATAAGGAGCTCCAGGTGGCTTCTTGGCTTCTGTGCTGTTTTTCCTGGGTCTGAAGAGATCAACTTCAATAATCTAGCCTTTGCTGATGCCCCTGAATGAAATTCACTGCAGAAAATCCATGACAGCTCCTCCGTGCTTCCCTGGTAGCCTGGACTGAAAGGGCTTCTGCTTTGCTCCTGTGTCATGTGGGTGTATGATCACCTTGCTGTGCGTTCTTAGTTTTCAGAGAAAAAAAGTAACAACCCCACCCACTCTGGGGGTGTCCTGCAGAAACTGTACGTGGTCCTGTTCTTAGTGATGATGGCATAAATGCCAGTATTATAATGCTCCTGCACGCTCACATGTGGGAAAAAGCCGACACAGTCGGTCCTAAAAGGCTTCTGCCAAGGGGGCACAGCCTGGTTTTGCTGCCATTTTCCACACCTGTACTTTGTTCTTTTGATTCAGGTACCCTGGATTCCTATTCCTATGATTTCTACTGGTGAAATGTTAGCTTCCATGGTAATAAAAGTACATTCAATTTATGTTCTCATTTGAAATCTGGTTAGTTGTTCAGAATCCTGGAGTAATCAATGATAACTTGGCTTGGAGCTTGAGAGTTTAAGAAGCTCACATGATAAAAATAAAAAGGATTATGTAAAAACACCTGCCACTTGGTTTCAGGGTCCAGCTTGGGGTTCTAAATGTGAACACACATGTATGAGATGTTTAACAAGACAAAATCCCCACCCAGTATTTATCTGAATGTGGCCTGGGCTACCACATTTGTTTCCCTAGTATAACTTGGTTTTCACTCTCTTGTTAGGGGTAGTCACCATCCTCTTCTTTCTCAGGTGGTACAGCCAACATAAGCATTAAATTGTCTGTTAACATCACATGAGCGTCTCTTTTTCTTTGTTTTGTTTCTAGTACTGGGAATTGAACTCAGGACCTTATGCATGCTAGGTGGGCCCTGTGCCACTTACCTATCTCCCTGCCCAAGCATCTTGTCTCATCTTGGTAGTGGTATATCTCCACAGACTCAGAATTTATATTCTTTAAAGAAAAAGAAGATCTTGAAGAGACTTGAAACGATCAAGCAATTTCAAACCTTTCACTTTCATTTGAGAAAAGCCACCCTGCAGAAGTTAAGTGTGTTTAGAACAAAGGTATGGGAGGCAAAATGTCTCAAGGCAGATGAAGAACACTCGAAGAATGTGCAGGAGGAAGCTGGCTGGCTGGGTCTCCGGCCACCTGGACAGTTGATGCCATGTCTTCAGCCCCTTTGCTCTACATGACAATGTTCAGCACTTAAGTGTCAGGTGATATTCTGGGGGCTTTCTTCGGACGACTTCATTTAATCTCTGTGACTACCCTAGGAGATAGATAGCCTACTTTTCCTCTGGCTTACAAATGAAGAAGCCAAATTTTAGTAATAGAAGTCCCCACAGCTTGGAGGAAGTTGGGCTTTGATCCCCAGCGCCTGGACTCTAGAACCCGTGTGCTGTACCATGGCCCCTCATGTTCCGTGGATAGTCCTTAGCTAATGACTATGTGTGTGTACATGCACATCCTTGGCTCGTAGCTGACTGAAGAAAGGGACATTTTTAATGACTACAACTTTGAAAGTTAGTCTTATTAAGAACAGCCTCAGATGAAAAGTAGAGTTAGGTCCTGTAAAAGAGAATGCTCATCAAGGTTTTGTGTAGAATATTCTAGATCTTCTGAACCTCTTTTCTAGACATTCCTTTTTTTTTTTGGCAGAACCAGGGATTGAACTTAGGCCCTTGTGCTTGCCAGGGAAGCACTTATTCCACTGAGCCATCTCCCTAGCCCCTAGACATTCCCTTTTGATGCCTATTAGGGCAAGAAGATTCTCTGTCTCTGTCTCTGTCCCTCCCACCTCCCAGGGTCTTTGTACTGAGCTGTATCTCAGCCCTAGTTTGTTTTTGTTTGGAGCCAGGGTCTTGGTAAATCATCTAAGCTGGGCTTGAACTCTCACCCCCCTCCTTTCTGCCTCAGCTTCTCAGGGTGCTGGGATGACAGGTATGTGCTACCACACTAAGCTGAAGTGTCCCTCAGAATCACAAGAGGGCTGGGGAGATGGCTCAGCTGCTTAAGTGCCTGTCTGGCAAATACAAGGTTCTGAGTTTGATCCCTGGTATTAAAAAAAAAAAAAAAAAAAGAAAAAGAAAAGAAAAGAAAAACAGAAGAGCTTTGTGAGCTATGGACACATCTATCTTTTTGTGGTTGCTTTTGTTAGAGTGTATCACTATTCAGATTTTAAAATAAAAATAACTTAAAGTCATCAAGGTGAAAATGATCTGACCAGTTTCCTTTGTCCTCTGTTCAGTAAGCCCTCCCTACCCCACTGCCACCCCAGAATGTTACAGATGTCACTTGATTCTGTGAGGCCAAGCCCCAAGATAAGGGACTGCAAAGACCTAGAACTTTCTAAATAGTAGCAACATTCCATCCCCCAGGGCGAAACCACTGAGTAGATAAAGGTGGCTGTTGTTGCTGTCTGATTTTTTTCCTACCCAAAATAATCTAATTCTTTATTTATGTTACTGAGTTGTTGTAGAGATCAGATGTTATATTCACTACAACACTGGGAATGAGAAATATGCATTTAATTTTTTAAAGGTACTTTCAAGCTAGTAATCCAATTTGCTGCTCATATTTTAGAGAGGAGGATTTAATAAAAACTATGTTGTTCACATCACTAGTGTCCCTTTAGGTCTTCCTGCTTGCTGGGCATCTCTCTGCACCTAATGGGCTGCAGCCTGATACTGCCAGTCTATAGCACTTGAGGGAGCGCAGGATCGTTACTCAGGGAGAGAACGAAAGGCTGGCTGGAGTTCTCACTTCATGGTGGAATCAAATTAATTAATTTTATCCCAATAAGCCTCCTGTTACATCTGATGAATATCATGTTGAACACATACTTAAAGTTTGAGCAGTCTCGTGCGGTAGATTCTTCCAGAGAGGATTTTGTGTAGCTTAGGAATGGGAGCCACTTATGTTGTAGATTTTCTGAGAGATATTTTGGACTTGGCGAATAGAAGCCTCAGGTAGAAGTGGAAAGGCCTAGGTCCTGGCCTTGCGGACTTGTGTGATGTGCAGCTTGCCTCAGGTTCTGGCATCCTAGGAGAGGAACCTTTGTTTCCTTGTCACGATATTAACCTACAGTAACTCAGGATGGTTCTTGAAAGAGCTCTGTGACCAGGAGTGGATGTCACTGTACTGGTGAGGAAGAAGCTGAGGCTGGGTCAGGATGGATGGGGGGGTCCGGATTCTGGGTCAACAAGCGAGCCTGGCTCTCCTGGTGTGCTCTCTTCACACTGACATCCCCATGGGTCATTCTTTTAAGACATTTTGAAGAAAGTTAGCAAGGGGCTTGGAGGGCTTTTGTTTGAGACCTTATCGGGCTGCATCGATCCAGTAAGACAAAACCTGAACCAGAATAACAAGAACAGCATGTTCCACGCTGGAGCTCTGCACACAAGGATCAGTGTGTCAGATCCTCACAAACTTTTTGAAAGACTTCGAGCTAAGCTTCCTGTGTGTTCAGTGTCTCAGTGGTGGGTGACTTGGAGAGGGGCCAAGAGTGAGCATTTCAGTCTCCACTTTGGTCACGTGTTCAGCCCAAGTGCTTTTAACACTAAACACTGAATTATATGACACTGGTGTGCTTAATAAAAGTGATTTCTGACCGTTTACTCAAAATAATGGCATAGGAAAAGCCATTTGCGTGATTGATTTACAAATCAAGGATATAAATCCTAAGGATGAGGGAAGATCCCTGTCAGAGCTGAATTATTAGCTAAAACAAAAACAAAAATAAAAACAAATACTGGCAGTAGGTTTTCAAAGTATCTAAACACTGGCCCTCAACAAGAGATAAGACTTTAATTTTTTTAAAATTTCAAAATAATTTCACACATGCAACATTCTCACAAAAATAATACAAAGAATTTCCATCAGTCTATCACGCCAACTCTTCAGATAAGCACAGTACAACTAATCACAGTTGGGAAGTTGACAGCAAGACAACACTGCAGTCTATAGAATGAATTCCCAGTTCAGATTCTGCTGTACCCTCACCAATGCCCTGTCCACTGGAGAAGGGTCTCGCTCTGCAGTGCAGGCTGGCCCAGACCTCTGTATGTACCAGGCTGGCTCCCGCCTCATCCTGGTCCTCCTGCCTCAGCCTTCAGAGTGGTGGTTTGAGGCATGTGCCGCCCGACCCGCCTCTGATGTTCTTTCAGTGGTCCAGGATCTGGTCGAGGGTTCCATGTTGCACTCAGCTACCGTGTTCTGCTGGATGGTTATTTCCATAGCCTAACCGCTTACTGGCTTAGCCACTTCATAGAGAGCCATTCACTTCAGGTTTGTGTGTTTTCTGGTGATTGAAATGATGTGCGTTTTCAGGAAGAATAGCAGGGAAATGGTGTTGTGTCCTTCTCAGTGCATTTTAGCAGAAGGCACATGGCTGAGTTGGCCCACTGGTAGCACCCAGACATGGGGACTTTCTGCTTAGGTTTCAGGCTAGTGTGTTTCTAGACTGTGGGTGATATTTTAGACATACTTTTGTGTGTTGGTGGCAAGGGGTTGAAGGACTATAAGCAGCGTATGTGTAAGTCCTCCTCCCTGTGAAGGAGAGTGTGCACCTAAATGCAGGGCCAGTGGGTTTGTCTGTTGTCTGGATGGGAAGATTAGGTTCTCCCAAATAATGTATAAGTGCCATCATGGCTTGATATGCCATTTCTGTGGGTTACAGTGGGGAGGGATATTTTCTTAGGGGGAGCCATCCAAGAAAGGTGCTGTAGAGCAGTCGTTGCTACAAATCTATAAGTAAGTATGGCTATTGTCAGAGAGTTGGAGCTAGAGTTGATCAAATGACAAATCTGGGGACCACAATCCTGACCCACAGAAGATGGCAAAATCATAGTGTGGAAATCCACATCAGTGTTGCTTTGTAGCACTGTGTTCTCGTCTTAGGTCTGTCTCTTCCAGCAGATGGTATGTTCCTTGAAGGCAGAAATGACATCATTCTTGTCACTTAGAAGTGTCAGCACCACTGTGCCATCATTATTTGTTGAGATGAGCCAAGAACCGATCCATGTTTCTTAGCTAGTTAGTGGAAACCTTATCAGGGCTTGCTCCATAGCTAGTGAGTGCTCAGTGCATGCTGGTGGAAAGTTGGAGAGGTTGTGTGGGGACACGGCGTCCACCGGTCAGGTCAGAGCAGCAGGTAGATGAGAGCCAGGATGCGGGAAAGCAGAGGATAAAGATGTGAGGATGTCATGGAGGAGCAGGGAGCCATGTGGAGGGGGCCAGGATCAGCTTCCTTGTGCAGCAGAGAGGCTTCAGACAGGCAGGACATTTTCAGTGGCTGCTGTTGTTTGGCAGAGGAAATGGACGAGAAGTGGATGTCAACAGTGCAAAGCGAGAAACTAAGCAGCTGTTTTCTGGGTGGTTGAAACGGGGCAAAGGAAGAATAGTGTGCACACGTGCACACGTGTGTGTGTGTGTTCACGTGCATGTGCTAGTAAGGGTGAAGGGGAAGAAGCTTCTGGAAATCGAAGGGCTGTGACAATATGATTATGAGACAAACTCCCTGATCAAGGGGCAGGTGACATCCACAGAGGGCTAAGAACATGGGGGAGGGCCAGAAGGACACTGGAAGTTGGCTAAATGCTGACTGATGCACAATAAGGGACACTTGGCAGCTGCTCTTGGGAGGTTAGAAGCAGCCCACACTGGTCATCACAAGGGAAGGGACGGGAGGCAGGCAGCATAGGTCCAGAAGAAGAGCAGGAGGGAAGCCACGCTGGGGATACCTGGTGAGCAGATGAGAGTGAGGTAGCCCTGGATGGAGGGGGTGTGGGGATAGAAGCAGGTCTCGGAGGAGAGCCCCCTGGGGTTGCAGATGGGCCCTTGCCCATCTTTCTGTGAACCTGCTCGTAGACCACGTTGTCTCAGCCTCAGAAGTGCCTCTAACCAGGTTTGCACGCCTGGCTTGGGTTTGATGCTTCGGTACTGGAAGTGGAGATGGAACAGCAGGGAAGCTTCAACTTGGCTGAGGCTGAGCCACCCGTTTGGTCTTGCAGTTTATCCCTGCTGCCTTGGTCATTTTCTGCTTAGGCCCTGGACCCCTCTTCCCTCACTGGGTGCCGAGCTCAGTGTGTTCTAGGCTCTGCCCCCAGGAGCTGCTCTGGGGTGAAATGTGAACACAGTTGCTTTGTTGTCTTTTCTGGTACAGACAAGGCCATGCCAAAGACCAAAATAACTAGCGGATTCCATTTCAGCTAGAAGCAAATTTTGCGGCTGATTGGTTCTCATCCAAGCTAAGGGACCCACCTGGGTTGGAATGCCACCAGGTGTCAGGGCTGGTGGAGGATGGGAACAGACCTCTTGGTCTGGGCCCTGTCTGCGAGCAATGCTAACACCTTGGATGACTTGGAGTGGGGCTGGAGTAAGGCAGGCAGATGTGAGGCAGTGTCCTTTGTGGCCTTGGCCACATGAGACAGGTGGAGATTTTCTGTGGCTGCAACTCATTGTGTACCACAGAAGTACCCTTTCCCACCCAGTTGATAGGTGGACAGATGACACTGGAATGTTCTTTTCTGGGATGTTTTAGCTTTGAAAAGATTCAACTTGTGTGGCTTCCATGGAGCGGAGAAAAATGTTTTTCTTTGGGAACACCCAGTTCGGCCACCATGCCACCTGGGAGCTGGTAGTCCAGCTGTATTCTCTACCCCGTGGGCTGTTGGGCAGCTGGCCCATCTACTCCCTGGCTGACTTTTTTTTTTTTGCAAAGTCCAAGGCACCGGAGAGCTGAGCTTGGCTTTCACTACCCCCCCCCCCCCAGCCAGTGCTTCATCAGTGTGGTCGTCAGGGTGTGATTTTCTTTCTTTTTTAAACTCATTTCATTTCTGCTGCCCCCTTCATTATAATCTTAGGTGGTTGTCCCATGCTGCTGTTTTCGTTTTATCTTTCATTGCTTTTCCCTCTGCAGTCAACTCTATGGCCTGGGAACTGTGCCTCCTTCAAGCAAGCCATATCTGAAGAAGGTGGAAAGAAGTCAAGATGCCTGGCACCTCCTCCTCCTCCTCCGCCTCCTCCTCCCCTGCCCCTCGTGTGCATGTGTTTCAGCCAACACCAGAGCCTGGATTGTGGGAAATCTCTAGCACATCTCAGCTCAGCTCAGCGAAATCTTGGGAATGACCTCAGTTTGTGCAATAAGAAGATATTTTTTTTTCTTTTTACAATTCTTCATTAGATTTTCTTTAAATGTCTGTGAGAAAGTACTCAGGGCAGACTGGAATTTGCTCTATGATAGAAATAACTGAACACACAGACAAACAGACAAAAAAAGTTAACTGTTTTATTTATTTCAATATTTAAAAGAAAATAGTGCTGACGTTGCACAGTATTTTTGTTTAAAGTACCTTCCACTTCGAAAGTTAAAAGCAATTTTGTGAAGACATGAAATCAAAAGAGTACTTACTGTAAAAATAAAGACTTGCATATTAACTCTAAGGAAAATTACCCCAAGTTTTTAATAAGAAAATAAAGATCAACTCTGCTCTCTCAGGCTTTTTAAAAAAGCCATTCATGTATGTGCTCTAGGTATTTTTATTTCTACGAGTTGGATGTGGTAAGTGAGGAGTGACCAGTTTTCTTTTTTCCTTCTGCAAAAATCTGTTGAAAATGTTGGCGATGTTACATGATTATGTGTTAAGATTTGACTGAAATAAATTAGCAGCGTCCACCTCCCGAACCCCCCACTCCAGGCAGGCCCTACTGATCTGAACCTTTCCCATAAGGGATTTCCATCTGATGATTGGCCGTATTCCTGCACGTTCAACAAGTCTCATTTCATAAAAACAAAAGAGTGAAGAAAAAACTAAGCGTCAGCCAATATAGTACTCCAAAGCCCTGACGCAGGACACCTGGCAGAGGATACCTTCTGCTAAGCCTGCCTCAGGGGCCTGAGGGTCTAGTGCTCCCCCAGTGCTAGGAAGGACAGCGGGGATCATACCATGGTCAAATTGGCACTGATCGAAATGAAAGCTCTGGCTGGTGAGGTGCACTCTGAGTGGTCTGCGGCTTGGCCAGCCAACGTGGCTGACTGGCTGAGCCCCTGGGTTCTGCCCCCTCTGCCCACCCAGACGTCTCCGCCAGGTCCTTCCTCTGGGCTCTCCCTTACTTGTGAACAGCATCATGAGCACACACCTACCGTCTAGTGCTGGGTGTTCTGTTTGGCAAGGGTCCTTCCCTCACAGTTCCTCTATGGAGCTCCTCAGCCCAAAGGTCTCCTCCACATTCAGAAGGGAAGGGGGCACAGACTTCCTGCTGGGCCTTTGGGGCTCCCACTCAAGCCAGTCTGGGGAGTAGATCCCCAGGAGTGCCTGTGTATCATTCTGTAGCCCTTTACTAGGACACTTCTGGTTGAAAATGTCCCTTGTCAGGGCTGGGGAGATAGTTTAGTGACATAAGTGCCTGCCTAGAAAATGTCCCTTGTCAAAATACTATTAATTACAATAATAACCTGCTCTCCAACCAACTTCTACACATTAAAACGTATGTATAATTGTGACAAAACTTTACATAATGTAGGGTTGTGTAAACAGTTCATGTATGTTTCTGTTAAATAAAAGCCTTAACCAACTGACACCCTGCAGGAGCTAGACTTTCACACTGCTGTGTGGAAGGTGATCCTGGAAGGATTCTGTCCACTTGCATGCCCCAAATTTGTTGTACCCTCTTGCTCTGTTGTTTTACTTCAGAGCATAGTCTAGGACTGTCATTGTCACTGACTTTGCATGAGTGAATCACATTCAGCGGTGGTACCAACATCCATCCACTCCTGGGGCCCAGAATTGCTGTCACCCACCCACCAACCACCCACCATCACCACCTCCATTATCACCCTCTCCGTGGCCGACATAATTTACTGAAATCCCAGCTATGTGTGTAGACCTCATGTACCTGTTCAGCACTGCTGACGTTCCAGTGCCAGGAACAGAAGCACGAGAAGGTAGGAGGTGGACGTTCCCTTGTCAGAAAGATGCCCTGGCTGCAGCCTCCCCGAGCGGCAGGTGGTGAGGTGAAGGCTGGACCCCTTCTTGGCCGGCCTGCTTGTGTGTGAAGAGGGCTGCTTAGTCTGAGAGGACCTCTGGGGAAGGTAGAAGAGCCCAGCACAGCGGGCCGGGCCTTGCCCTCTGAATACTACCGGTCGCCATCGGCCCAGAGGAGGCAGTGGGAGACACCGCAGCACTACCGTGGTGTGAACATCACGTTGACTCCTCCACAGGCTCCATGAGTCTTCTGTGTAGTAAAAAGGAAGTCATTCCCCTCCCAGCCTATTACCCTCCCTGAGGGCATATTTCTCCTCATTCCCTTTCTATAATTTTTAAAATATCTTTTCTTTATTTGGTAGAGAGTCTTGCTACACAGCTAAAACTTGTAGTGATGCTTCTGCCTCAGCCTCCCCAGCCCTGGGATTACAGGTGTGCCCACCACACCCAGTCTCAGTGGCTGGCTCAGCTTGCCAGGGGCAGAGCTGGCATGGCATGTGGTGTCAGGGACCTTAGGGCCCCACACTTACCTAAGCAGGTGCTTAGTCCACTGAGCTATCTCACCAGCCTTGTATCTATGACCAATTTTTTAAAAAAATCTTTTATTTTATTTGGTACAGGGTCTCACTGCACAGCTTGGACTCATAGTGATCCTCCTGTTTTCAGCCTCCCTAGTGCTGGGATTACAGGTGTACACCACCACACCCGGTTTTAGTGGTCCTTACGGTGCACCCAGGGTTCCGGGCTGGCCCAGCATGCCATATTGGGGATGGAGCGCAGGTCCTTGTGCTTGTGAGGTAGGCGCTTAGACCACCGAGCTATGTCCTCAGCCTCTCTTCCTCTTCTTATTGTGGAGAAGTATGTGTAAGATAAAGTATGTGTATGTGCCGCCTTAATCACCTTCATGGCACAGCTCTGCAGCCAAAGCACTTCTCCATGTCTCACAGCCAGCCCCCAGCCATCTCTTTTTTAGTTTCCTGGACTTTTTAGGGAGGGGTCTATAGGGTGTTCAGGGTCTCACTACTAGATCAGATTTGTCATGATCTGCCTGTTTACAGCCTCCCGAGAGCTGGGATCCAGTCTCTCCATCTATCTCTAGAGCGTCCACTCTGTGCCAACCCAAACTGTACCCACAAAGCACTTCCTCCCCAGTCTTTGCCCCCTTGCCCCCATCCTGGTGACCACCTCACTGACTGACTAGCATGGTGCCGCAAGTGAGTAGGACCACAGATGCATGTCCTTTGGCCACCCATTTATTTCACTTAGCATGGCGTCTTCATGGTTGAATGTAGGTTGTAGCATGTAGCTTTTTTTTTTTTTTTTTTTTCCCCTGCGGAACCAGGGATTGAACTCAGGCCCTTGTGCTTGCTAGGGAAATGCTTATTCCACTGAGCCATCTCCCCAGCAACGTAACCTTTTAAAGACTGTATGCAATTCTCATGTTTTATATGTTTGTGGGTAAGCAACTTGGGATATAAAGGAAATATTGTACATTTAGTATACATTTCCTAGTTCCATAAGGACGTAGAATTTGAAAGACTAGGCCCAAGTTAGAGTTACTTTTTTTATTTTTATTTTTTGAGGAAAGAAGTTTCTCCTGAAACATGTCCTCTAATTTGCACCTAGAAAAGGACATGTATGCTCTGGAGAGTAAGCACTGTCTTCCTTGTGTGTCTTTCCATGTGACGAAGGCTGTTTTGGGTACTGCTTGCGGCTGCTTATAGGGCAAGATCTGAAGTATCAGTGCGTATAAGCAAGACTGGGGAAACCCGGGATACCCAGATGTGTGCCATGGCGGCCGTGGGGGCTGGGGGTGCCTTTTCACATGCTTGCTGGTGAGTTGCTGGCTGAGGATGCTTTATATTTGGAGATGGAGGGGAAGGGGGAAAGCATACATATCACCTTGACAATGAGGAAGAAAAGGAATTATTTTCTTTCTCCACTTGGAAAAACATTAGTGATTCTTAACAATTAGTGTTGGGGTTTGAAATTCTGATGTCTCCAGAGCAGGCAGCTTCAGTGAGTGAAGTGGGCCAGGTGCGTGGAGGCCTATGGGACAGCAAGGAGACAGGCATGGCGCTGGGTGCTTGACTCCAGGGGCGGGTGGCGACAGCTGAGATTGCCTGAGCTGGCACACACTGACCTTCTGAGTGGGGCAGTGGCTCTGAGCTCTAGGGAAGCTGCCTGCAGAGAGATGGGTCCAGGATTTTCAGGGCTTTTGGATTTCTAAGAGAGCCCAACATAAAGGTTTGATGATATCTCTTCCTCTTAAAATGCCAGGCACACTTTGATGGCTTTGGGGCACCTTTTCCCAAGAGGGTGCCTAGATAATGTGGAAGTTGAGATTGGAATGCCTTAGAAATCCTTGCTAATGGCAGACCCTCATCCTAACCTAGGGATCTCCCTTCCCTCCTCTCCTCTTCCCTCTCCTCCCTCTCCTCTTGCCTTCCTTCCCTTCCCCTCCCATCCCTCTTCCCTTCCCCATTTCCCTCCTCTGCCAGGGACTGAACATAGAGCCTTGTGTGTGCTAGGCAACTGCCCTACCACCAAACTATATCACCAGCCCTGAGATAATGTTTTTCATTTCATTTTATTATTGCTGACCAGTTACCTATTATATCAATTCCTTCTAGCCTTCTTTTTTAAGAGCCCCAAATTACTCCATGTGAGCCAGGCATGGTGGCGCATGCCTGTAATCCCAACACTCCGGAGGCTGAGGCAGGAGGATTGTTGTGGGTTTGAGACCAGCCTGAACTACAAAGTGAGCTTAAGGCCAGCCTGAACTGCATAGTGAGACCCTGTCTCAAAAAGACAAAAAAAAAAAATTACTCCATGTGACTGGGACTGAATCTGAGTTTTATCTATCCCAAATCAGCAAATTCAGAACTTATTTTGAGTAAAATATATATGTGAGAGATCTGTATCTATATATGATTTCTCCATAACTTTTGTGATTTAAATTTGTCTTTTAGATATTTTATATACATCTTGTTTTAGAGGATGTTTTGTAAAAAAATTGGATTAGCTCTCAAGTGTGCAAACATTACTTACTTGGGTCAGGGGTGTTTTGCTGGGATAGGGAGGAGGTAATTCTGAGTAAGCAATTCATTTTCTTTATGATTTATAATGGGTGCCGGCAATTTTTTAAATAAAGGCCCCAGTAATAAATATCTTGGGTTTGCAGGGCTGTTGTCTGTCCACCTGCTCACCTCTGGGAATGCAGCAGGAAAGCAGTTCTGTACAATGTGTACATGAATGGTTGTGGTTGTGTTCCAATAAAACTTTATTTACAAAAATCGGTAGCTGGCTGGATTTGCTGGGTGAAGTTTGGCTGATCTCTGAGTTAGTGAGTATCGGATTGTTAATTTGAGGGTGGTAGTTGGTAATCTTTAAGCATTTTCTAAGCCTCAGGACTAAGGAGAATTTCACAACACCTAATTAAGGGCTAGAGTGTAAGCTGTGTTAAGACCTCTATGCAAAAGGGCTTCAGAGCTGGGGTGCTTCCTCATGGTTCTAGATAGCTCTAGCCTTTCCTAGTGTCAACACTGAGTCCAAACCACAATAGTACAGTATTCACTAATATGTCTGTGAAAATTCAAGCCATAAGTGACAGTGACTTTTGAGGACATGAGAATGAATATCACTCATTGCTAGCAACAAAAGTTGTTTTTAAGTATGAAACAAGGAGAGGGGCTCCCGCGGGTAAGTGAGCACAGATAGCTGAGTTTCATCTGGGTGAGAAATGCCAGCATATACCTAGTGGTGTCCAGCCAGGGAGGCACGAAGTTGGGGCAGCTAAGGAGATGGTCTTTGTCAGACAAGCATGGGTGTCTCCATGGCTGGGGCTCCCTAAACTTGTGAGCTGTAGGATGTTGGTGGTGTGTTTGGCGTACATTTCTTCCCAAGAACTCAGACCTCTGTGATCATTTTCAGAAATCACAGTACAGCCCACAACATCCGACTTCACTGTCCCAAAACAACCTGCTAGAAAAATCGTTTTTCTTGAATGGTGAAGAAGATTTCTGACCTCTGACCTACTCCTGAATGGAAATCTTCTTACTAGTCCAATATGGGTGGTCCTAAAAGTAGCATAAGAGACAGTGATGCTCGGTGGCCAGAGCCATACCAAAAGTCATGGAAACCATGCTTTACAATCATTATTAGATGGGCCTCAAGTGTTTCAAAGGGGCCAGTAATGTTTCAGACTTCAAGTATTTTTAATGTTTTTTTTTTGCTAAGTTCTCCAAGTTGCTTCTAAGTTTCTTGTACGGGGACACGTCTGGAGTCAGCATGTTAGGTGCCTGCTCTCCTCACTCCAAGATCCACCCAGTTTCCAGCATAGACAGAAGGAAAAAGGTTCTTCAGAGAAAGAGACGCTCCTGTGTTAGATTACATAAATGTGGTCTGAGCAGCATGTACCTGTTAGGGGCCTGATCATTCCTTAGGGCAGAACTGGAGATCCTTTGTTGAGAGATGATGAGAAAGCTGATTTACTTGATTGATCTAGTTATTGATTATACTGCTGGTCATCGTCTGGCAAGGTGTGGTTGGAGCTGAGGTGGATCAGGGAGTCCTAATACAACCTGGTAGGCATGGTATCAGGTTGAGTTCAGTTGGAAGTGGCACGCTAAGCTGGGATGTTCTCCAGCCTTGTTTAACAATTGTGAGTACCATGTTTAAAGAACCTGAAAAAGACTGGAAAATCCAAAAAAGGAATGCTGTAGACACTATATTTCACAGGATGAGTAATAAAGTTCTTTAAGGAAAGGTATAAAGATGTGGAATTGTTTTTGGAATAGAGAATTAGGGTGATCACTATATCTACATATCTTTGTCTAGATAGATATCTATGTATATAGGTATACAGATATATAAATATATAGATTTATTTGGGGAAAAGACTAACTTATGGTCTCTGGAGAAATTAAGAAAAACACATTAGGGCTTAGAACAAATAGATGCATTTTTGATGCCAAAGATTTTGGGCTTTTGGGTATGGGGTTACAAGTCTACAGTGGTAGAGTGTATGCCTATGCAAGGTCCTGGGGTTTATCCTTAGCATCACAAAAGAAGGAAAGGAAGGAAGGAAAAAGTAGAAAGAAAGAAAGAGAGAAAGAATGTGAGGCTCTTGAGGCTGATTCAGAATTCACCAGTGCCCAGATGTTCCTCCTGAGGAGTTACAGACCTGGGCTAGATGACCTCTTAGGGACCTATTTAGTTCTGTAAAGCTTTGAATTATGCCTGGGTGACTGAAAGGAGCTGGTGCTCAACTCATGACCAAAATATGGGGAAATGTGGGGAAGTTTGTTTCAGGAACAGGTGTGGGGTCACTAACTGACAGTTCATCTCCAGCCTTGTTCTGTTCCTCCTGCAGCCTTGTCCACAGTTTTGTTGGCTTCCACTGTCTTGGTAGTGTGAGGTGCCAGCTGGAGAGCACGTACAGTGGCCAGGGATAACAGCCTCCAGAGAAGGACTCAGGGTGTGCGAGGGAGTGGTGAACAGCAGCTTTGAAGGACCGTGGCCCAAATGGTCACCTGTGAGAGGCTCTGTTGAAGACTCCATCTGGGTTCTCTTCTGGCGCTCTTCTCGCTGGACTTAACACATCCACCATGTCCTGAGGCCCAGACTGCATAACTGATCGGAGGATCTGGGTGTTGCTCTCAGCTTGAATAATTTTACTAAGATTTAGGGTTGTCTGGTTCTCCCCAAATTAGAAGGGGAAAAGGTCTTATAAGGAGGCTGAGTTGATTATATATACAAAATTCCTCTTGGGAAAAGACATGATCATCACTCTTTCTAAATAACTTAAAGAAGCACAAAAGAATTCCCACATAAAACTTTTGCTGTTGTTGGTCTAAAGAAACAACAAAGTTTGTGCTGTGATCACTGTGTGAAGTGGACTCTGGACAGCAGATGTGTCAGAGTTTGGTAATGGAGCTAACTGGTGTGCAAGACTTGAGGACAGAGAGGCTGGCCATTTGTAATATTGAAGATTTCTTTAGTTAAAATAGATCATTTGCCCTCCATAAATGTCAATATTTTGTCCATAACTGAAAATGGGTCAATGTATTCTGATCACCCTCATGTTATAGAATCACCCTGTAGTTAGTGATTTGCTTTATGCTGCTAATCAACCAACCAACCAACCAATCAATAATTTATTGAATGTCTTCTGTGTCCCAGTGCTGTGCTAGATTTTAAAGGACAGACAAGCAAATAAAGGAGATCTGGGACGGATTTTGAAGCTTGTTCCCTATGCACTAACACTAGGGACCGCATGTAGGTTTTCTACAGATGGTAGCTGGTTAAGCCATAAAGCGAACCTGTCAGGTCAAGATTACTCTTCCAATTTTATAGAAATGGAAATTAAGGCTGAGGGAGATGGAGATGACAAGAGTTGTAGTAACGGTTGATTATGTCTGATTTTTCCAGTGAAGGATTTTCTGCCTCTGCGATCCTCTCCGGGATGTTTGACATTTCTCGTGTTTTGAGGAGGACAGACAGGTGGCGAGCATATTATTCAAGGCAAGAGCATTTATAATTAGGTGACATGCTGGTGCACGAGTGGCAGACAGGCTGCGGGGAGAGTCCTGGTGCAGGCTGGAGAAGCAGGGAAGTCTTTATAGAAAGAGAGGTGGATGGAGTTGGGGGATGGAGGAGCACCAGCAGGCAAAGCCTGAGCAGAAGCCTGGAGGCGTGAGCAGGCACAGTAGGGTTGCGGTAGAGTGCAGATGGGTCTGCATACATGGAAAGAAGCCCTTGGGCTGTGGCACAGAGCTGTGGGCACATTACCAGCACCAGTATCCTGGCAAGGCGCGATCCATAAATAGTATTAGGGCCAACAGGAGGTAGGCAGCTATTGTGAGCTTGCCATTGGGATGGATGTGGTCTTTAGGATGGTTGCATGAGGACAGCTGAATGGGGGATATCAGAAAGCTTGGGTTTGTCTACTTCCTGTCACAGCTCACCCCTGTCATAGGGTGGTTGCAGTATCCAAGCCCCCATGGGGAAAATGATCAGTGTTACTTCTAAATGACTTGGGGTTCTCCCAGTGTCTCCCGAATTCTGAGTGACCCTTGTCTGAGTGATAACATGTTCCTCTTGCTGAGGGTCAAAGCTGGTGTGGAACAGTTCTGTGGGCATTTCCTACCAGCTAGTCTGTGAGAGAAGAGAAACTCTGGTCACGTGGCCTGCTGGTTTGTAACGCCCTTGGGAGGGGCAGAGGCTTTTCAGAGAGGCGAGCTGCCCCCAGAAAGTTGGGTATCTGAGGCTGGGGAGATAGTTCAGTAGAATAAATGTTTACCTGGCAAACACAGGTCCAGAGTTCAATCCTGGGTGAAAAAAAAAATATTAGAAAAGAAACAAAGTTGGGTATCTGAGAAGCAACTTCACTTCCAGGTCCAAATCTATGGTTGTCCTCCTAGTCAGGGAGGTGAAACGGTTCCTTTAATGAAGTACAGGTGACAGGATAGGGTGTGAAGGAGAGCGCTGAGGCTTAGGTGATGGCTGTGGCCTCTGGCCAGGTGCAGAAACTTCCCAGAATCCTATTGTTTAGAAATCCATTGACCTCTTGGAGGAACTGAGAAGCCCTGAGCTTGAAACTTCCCAGCCCTTGCGTCTGTCTTTCACCTGTGCTCTCCTCGCATCCCCTTGCCTTGGGCTCATCACAGTCCCCTGAGGCCTAGAGAGGTGGGGCCATGTGTGAGGCTGAGAGGCTCGGCTGCATGTGAAGCGCGTGAGTTGGGAGTCTGAAGCACTTATGCCACCTTCCCTGCAGAGGTCCGAGAGCCCAGCACTCTGGATGCTAAGTCATCACCTCTGTCCTCCCCATGCCGCCCACAGCAGCCTCGTAGGCAGCTGTTGTCCCACCCAGCAGATGGACAGAACAGCCCTTGGAAGGCTGAATGGACCTGGCCAAGCGAGCGGCAAGACGGCCCCAGCCCAGGTCCTCTTCCTTCTGTTGGCATCAGGGAGCTGCTGTTGCATGCTGCTCACCTAGGAAGTGTCAGTGACTGCTGTCTTGGGTGAGTAAAGCTACCACGGCACAGCACTGGGCGAGAGGGTGGCGTTAGGGCTGGGAGTGTGGCTGAGGGGTAGAGCACTTGCCTGGCACGTGTGAGCCCCAGGGCTCTGTCCCCACCAGTGCACAAGGAGCAAGGCAAGGCCGAAAGATTATGAGAAAGGTTCTCCAACAGCGTAGAATTGAAACCTGCAATACAATAATCCACACCCATCCTTTAAGGAAGGGCAAACCATTGAATATTTGTCACTGGGTGGACCTTTCTTCCCTCCCTTCATTTTTGCAGCTTCTGGGGCTTGCACAGATCTTGCCAAATCCTTACAAATGCCCCTTTTCTTGCATTTGCCTTCAATCTGGGCTGTTTCTGTGGCTGCAACCCGCGTTCTGGGGCTGGGTGTGAAGCATGCACTGATTGCCACAGCACCACGTCATGTCTGCTTTGGGCACCTGCTCTGTCCCCATCTCCTGGCTTGTGCGGATTGTGAACCGCCCAGGCCTGCCTCCCGCAGCTGGTGGCAGGAGCAGCCCAGGCAGCCCAGGTGCTGGGCTCGCTCTGTACAGGACGAGAGGGTCGGCTTTCAGCGAGCCGTTGCCCGCCAAGTGGCACGGGTTAGCTCTTCCCCAGCTGCTCCTCTGGCGTCCATTCCTGGAGATTCTCTGCAGATTATTGCTCTCTCCAATCCTGTCCTTCTGGCCCCTCTGCTGTGCTAATCACACTGCTTTGCTTCCTGTCCTGTGTAGGGGAAGAGCGCTCCAGGGCTCCCCCAATGTGGAGAGGGGCGGCCAAGTCAGTCCCGGTAGCCATGCGGCTCTGGGACTACTTCCTCTCGCTGCCCCTGTAAGCCTTTCCTCAGGAGACCCCACCTCTTCCTGGGTTCAGTGGGAAAGAGTTTCCCCCACAGTTTTGCCTCTGGATGGAGCAAGTGGTGCCCACTGTGTTTCCACAGGAGACAACGGGTGCTGGGCTCAGTGAGCGCAGCCAACACGGGCTTACCCCAGCATCTCTACCCTCCTTGTCTCCTTGACCCACCCTGTGACATGGGGCAGACTGTTTTACAGCTGGTTGAAAAAGCTGTAAAACTTGCCCGAGATGAGGCAGAGATACATGTCTATTGGACTTCAACCGCTGTATTCTTCCCATCTTGTGTGCCACTGTCCATAGGTAGATCTTATCCCTTCTGGCTTTCATCTTCTCCTTAAACCAAAGACTCTGAGCATTTGTTCATTCTTGTTTCCTATCATCTTTGCCAGGGACTCTCACTGTGCCTGTGGTGACAGGAGTCCTGCTGGCCTCTGGGAACACACATCCCTGCTCAGTCCTGATGCCACTGGCTGGCTGGAACTGGGAATTAAGCCAGCATGTGAGTGCACCAGCTTTTCCTTAGCTACAAAGAGTCAGTGGCTTTGACCAGGGCCCTCCATGCCGGCAGTCCTGAGGCCCATCCAGAGGCCGTGAGCCCATTAGCAGTAGGTGAGGAGCCTGTTCTCACTCCCAGGCAGGATATTTTTCCTTTCCCAAACTCTTTGCCTCTCATTTTAAGACCATAAACATCGTTGGCTTGATCTGCTTCAAAAGCAATTTAATCTAATCTTTTAAAATAATGATCTCAATTGGGTATTGGTCGGATGTTCTGGAAAGTTCCAGGATGTTTCTTTGGCATGAATGTGACATTTCAAAAAAAAAATTACCTTCTTTCATCTTTGTCTTCTTGCCTTATCCCCAGTGCCCAAACAGAGAGGTGCTTCCTAGAAGGGCCCCCTCCTGTAGCAGACTTGAGAGCTGTCCTCTTGGAACGTTCCCCCAGGAATAAGGGAGTTGAGTGCAGAGCTGCCAGTGCCCAGGACTGTGCTGGACGTGGGGTTTTGAGGTGCATTCTTCTTTCTGGAAAGCATGGTCTGGGCTGAGGCCCCAAAGCCTCTTCTTTGCTGTGGTGGCTGTGTGGGGTAACAAACCACTCCAAGGGAAGGCGCTAGGGCCCTCAAACCCCACCCCCACATTCCTGCTCCCTCAGAGCCGGATGCTGGGGTTGGACCTGGTGGTTTCCAAGCTCTGATTCTGAGTGTCTGCACTGGTCAGGTGGAGAACTGCATCAGTACAGAAGTTTGTTTTCTCTCTAACTGGGGATTTGGGGAAGTCTGGTTTTTAAGCCCCCTGAGCGATTTCATTGGTGGAAAGTTCAGGCACTGTTTACAAGTTCATGGACTGATGATGGCGTTTGTTTTCAATTCACCCCCCTCCCTCCTCATGTCAGACAGGTGCTGCCTCTGTCCTTCGTCCACCCATCCCTCTGACTCCCTGGAACCCTGGCTTTATCCACCTCTTGCCTTCATTGGGGGGAAGTGGAGCACCTTATGGCTCCAGTCAGACAGGACACCTCCATGGGTTTGGGGCACCCATAGGCTGCTCACCTGCAGAGACACGCTAGTGTCCACTCAGAGGCCGGGCCTCGTCCTGCAGGCTGAACTGTTCCAGACGTGGCCATGCCGACTGCAGGGGCTGCCCTGTGCTTTGCTGCTAGGCACAGAAAAGCGGCCCAAAGCCTGTCAGAGGAGCAGGAGTTGGGCTTCCGGGTGATGTGCTCTTCCTAGTGGGGTCTTGCTGCCTACCAACGCCAGCTGTTTCTCCCTTTTCAGTCTCAAGGGGCTGATGAAGTTCTTGGCCTTGTAACCCTTTCAGTTCTTCACCTCTCTCTTTAGAGGTGGGCAATGAACTTGACCTGGTTTTGCCTGGGTATAATTACAGGCAGACCCCAGGTGAGCAGCTGTCCCTCCTCTCATCCTCTGGTTCCCCTCTGCACCCTCACATTCCCTCAGGTGCAGTCTGGCATGTGAACAGGGACAGCAGGTTGTGTGTGTGTTGGGGAACAGATGTCGACGCAGGTGGGCAGGCACCTTCTGGCACAGACCCTTGGCCGGGAGGCCTCTAGACATCAGGAGCCCTGTGGCCACTGTGGAGCTGCGCATTGGCCCTTGGCCTCCTCTGCTGCACTCTCTGTTTTCCTGTGGCGAGTGCTACGGTGACTACCGCAGAGGATACTGGGATAAGATAGGGACTTGTACCCGTCCTATCAGCCCCTTGCTGTGTGGTTTTGAGGAGGCACCTTGGCTGCTCTCAGCTTCTACATTCTTCATCCACAGCATGGGAACAGAAGCATGGGAGTATCGATTGTTTTAAGAGTTAAATGAGGAATGTTTAATGTGCCTGGAACTTACCTTCCTCATTAAAGTATCACCATCAGTAGTTGCAGTGTTTGTGTCCATCCAAAGACTTGTCAGGGGACTATTTGCAACTTTTAAAGAACTGGAACCAGATTTTTCTTATGTGTCCTAAATGACTCAGGACTAACAGAATTTTCTCATTCTTTTCCTCGCTCCTTCTAGCTTCCCTTTTCCTTGTCTCCCAGCATCTCTCATCTTATTTCTTTCTCATCTTGCTTTTTCTCCTTTTTCACTTTGGAACCTTCAATGACCTCTTTTCTTTACTGACTCATGATCCAAAGTGCCATCTGGCAGCTCCTTGAGATGGGCCAGACACTTAAATTTCTTGGTGTGAGGCCCACTTCCCGACTCTCTGACATCTCTGTAGCTTCTACCCAAAGACCCCTGCCCCCTGCGGGGTGTCCTCAGCACCTCTTGAGGTGGGAAACTTTCTACAGTGATCTGTTATCATTTTGGGTCTTTGCTTGTGTACTCTCAGCTACCATAGCTATTGGATGGCTGACCTGGAACTAAGAAGAGCTTTGCACCCACGTGTAAGTTCATAAAGTGTACACATGATACTCAAGGGATATAAATTTAACTTGATAAAAGGGGGAATTAGGGGCAAAGGGAGGGGCAGGACCCAGCTAAGGAGACACAGAAGGGCAGCTGGGTGGACAGTGGAGAACCAGGTGAGTGTGCAGAGGAGCAGGAGGGTGGGAGGGATTGGGGAGGGGGTACCCTTTCAAGTCCTGCTGTGAGGGTAGGAAAGGGAATCCTGCCCTCCTAGGCTGGGAGTGCTCCACCAGGAAGGCTCTCCATAGGAGAAAGGGACTTGCCGTGTGTAGTATTTGTATGCCAGTAGAAAGGTCTACTGGGGGTGGTGGCTGTGGATAACACAGGAGGGAACATTGCAGGAGCAAAGTTCTCAGGGTGAGCATCCAAGGCCCGTGGCCCAGGTGAGGACTTTGGGCTCAGTGGCTGTGAGCTCCTGGTGAGATAAAGATCATTATGTCCAGGCCACTGTCCTCAGTACCTTAGGGCCAAGGTGGGCCATACAAGCTGTCTTGTTTTTTATTTTGATCCAGGTACATCCCTCTTAAAATGATTTAATAGACATGAAAATAGGGAATCACAAAAACCAATGCTTATTCTGGGGTTACTTAATCCATTCATTGCTTAATGAGTAGAATTTAATTAGATTGTACAGATGTTAATGCTTCGTGATGATACAATGCAAAGCACAGCTTCTGTCCATCTTTCTCCTCTCTGAGCCCATTTGGATCAGTCCTGTAGCACTGCGGTGGACATTTGTATTTGTTTTAAGGGCTGGGGAGATGGCTCAGTGGAATAAGTGCTTCCCTGGCAAGTGCAAAGGCCTGAGTTCAAACCCCGGTTCTGCAAAAAAAAAAAAAAAAAAAAAGATTCTTGTATTTGTTTTAAGTAACATGAGAAGAAATAATTTAAGCACGTTAATATCTACAAGGCCTTTCTGGGAGGAGATAGTAGGTGCTGTGTCTCGTATTCCTGAAGGAAGCTCAGGCCCCTATTTACGTGCAAGACTCACAGGCCCACAGCACAGAGCGGCTCTCAGGACAATGCTTTGTGCACAGGCTCTGGCTGTGGGGATTGATGTCCTTCACCTTGACAATTGCAGGTCTGGGGCAAACACTTAAGAATGTGTTGCGAGTGGGTTGTGAAAATGAGAGAAATGCAGCTTTCTGGGCATGTAGCCGGAGGGTCAGAGGCGCCTGGACAAAGCAGAGCAGCGGCAGCTTTGTCTTTTGAGTGAAAAGTGATTTCCACTGTAGCACATGCCCCCTATTGCCAGCTCCTAACAGGAAAAAGACAGCCAGAGAGGGTTTCACACCCGCAGGGCCATGATATGGGCCTCACAGTGCAGTATGGGAATTCTGGAAGGCAGAGGGGTTGCCAAGAGCAGCACCTGTGTTGCCCTAGGACACCAGTACCTGGGCAGCTTCTTGTCCACCCTGGGCTTGGTGAATGAATCTTTCCTGCTTGGAATTCTTAGGTACTATAGAGTCACAATGCCCCTAGGTCACCAGAGAAGCTTTGCTCCGGCTTTGGGAAATGAGCATGATAAGTACCTGACATTTCCTTTCTGGGGAAGATCTCCCATGGAGGCAAAGAGTAGAAGAGACATGCTTGTGATGTGTGGGAAGGAAGTGTGGAGAGATGCCTTCCAGGGCCTGGGTGGCTTGGCTAAGGGGTGGGCACCAGTGGTTAGAGCTTGAAGCGAAGGGATCTGCTTGGCAGTCAGCCCACAGAGGTCTCAGCTGCCATGTGCTGTTCTGAGTCCTTCTGGTTCTCGCCAGTTGTCCCCTTCTCTGTTAGTGGCTGGTGAGAAGTCGGGGCAGTGAGAGTGAGGACCAAGCAGGCACCTCGAAAGGGGGTGGGTGGAAGGAGGGCCTCGAGCTTGTGAGTGCAGGTTTAGGGCTGGTAGGTTGGGGTGGGCAGTTCCAACAAGCTCCCCATGATGATCGTACTGTGGGACCACGCCATACCTTATGCAGCTGGACTTCTGGACAGCACATTTGACAACTTTAGCTGTAAGTGGGGTTCACAGACCAATGTTGGAATTCCTAAGCACTGTACAGTCACAGCGCCCCTGGGTACAAAAGATGCAAGGGGGAAAGTACAAAAGGGGGGGCTCTGAGGGAGGGGCATGGTGAATAGTTTTCACTGTGACTACTGAATGAGGTGTGGTGATGCCTGGGGTCCAAGGGGGGGGGGAGGGCATGAATTTTAAGAAGGCAGTGGTGACCAGCCAAGAAAGAGGTTCTAGAACTAAGGAGCTTGTGCTATGTTGTAGGCACTGAAAGACAGAGGAATTACTGAAGGATGGGTAGGCTGATGCCTCCTCATCAATGAAGTAGAAAAATATCAACCATCACTTAGGTAATTCCTTTTCAGAATGGTTGTTCAGAGTATTTTCCACAATAAACAAAAGGTATGACCACAGAGCAGGGCCATCATGTGGTTTGTGATCCCAGCTCTTTCAAAGACTTGGGGACTCAAACTCACAGAACAAAGAACAGGGAGTAGTAGATCTTGGATCAGAGACCTGTGTGAAGTTTGAATCCTTCATTCTAATGTAAGGCTTTAAGCTCATTAATACCAGAAGCTCTCAGCTCAGAGGCAGCTAGAGCATTTCTTGTATGCAAAATTGTGTTATTAATTGGTGATAGCTGCTTGGAGTGCTGGAGCAAGAAGGATCTTGGCTCTTATCCATGTGGGTTGGAAGAGAATGCTGAATTGATTTGCTGTGTGCTGGGAGCCTGGGAGGGTGGCACTGCACATGTTGTGTCTTCAGCTGTCCCGAGGTATGTGGGCAATTTCAGAGAGCTCCGGTGCTTTCTTTCCCCAGTTCTGCACTGAAATTAATCACTCCTTATCCTCAAGGATAAGACTTTCTGTGAGTCTTGCACCAGTTGTGGTGCTGTCTGCATTTATAAAGCTCCTGCAAAGTCCCTCCTGCATTGCTCTGGTATGGATGGGTGCGTTTGTACTGAACAGACTGAGTAGAGAGCTTGTCTCAGGGCATCGTCTCTATTAAATGTGAAGACGAATACAGGTGCCTGGAAATAGCCATTGATTTGCTTTCTCCTGTGCTATTCTAACTTTAATTTCTCCAGAGGTAAAGAAAACCCATGGAAAAATCAACTCCTGTAGCTTTCTAGGTAAACAGCAAGATCAATTCTCATTCATAAATTTGTTGAATAAATATTTGCTTGTCAAAAAAAGTTAGGTTAATCTCAGATGAAGATATGCTTAGTAGAAATGTATCTCTCAGTCAGGCCCTCAGTGACCCAAGACCTAGGATGAGCACAGGCTTGGGCTGCCAGGGCTCAGGGTTGGGAGTGAGTGCCAGGATGACACAGGCAAGTGGGGCCGAGGTTTGATGTGCTCCTGTAACACCCTCGGGATGCTGCTATTTTAAGCAGCGTGGGCACAGTGTGATTTTGTTATCTTCTTGTCAAGGGCATTGAAGGACATTAGAGATCTCAGGGGCTCAAGAAATCTGGGCAGCAGACTTCGCAGGAAGCTGATTGTCACCACGTGTCTCAGAGAAAGCTAGTGATAGTGACTTGGAGGGAAACTGTGATGTGAAAAGTTCAAGGGAAAAAGGATTAAGAAGCCCTAGGGACGCTTTGGGCTTTTGGTGGGGTCTTGGAGCATGTGTGTGGGAAGGTGTGGTGCGAGATGTCTAGTGACTGCCACAAGGATGCCCTTTCCTGATGGTCCCTTTGTCTTCCTAGGTAATGGAGGCAGGGATGCTTCTGCCCTTCCTTGGCTGACAGGACAGTGGGGGTGTCTGGGGCTGATGTGAACCTGGCTTGGAGTGCCAGGTGTCTTTCTGTGCTCCTGTCCAACATGTCACAGAGAAGGCTAGTGATAGACAGTCAGCTGTGGTGGCCCTAAAGAGGGCCTAGATGACAGACTTCCTGTGGGAATAACTGGCTGAGCAAGACTGTGTGGGGCTATGGGGGTGAGGCAGGATGATGTCTCCCCACTGCTGCCACTGACTGGGGAGCTGTGGCCAGTGAGGCCAGAGTCTCCTTTTTGGGCTTCTCAGGAGCTGAGGCCCAGTGCTATCACCCCAGGCTTCTGGCCTACTTCTTACAGCCTCCGGGGCCCAGTGGCCCATGCTGGCTCATTCCCTGGGAACTCTTCCCTAGGGTTTTCCAGGATTAGTCACTGTCAGGTGGTAAGGGCTTGAGGCCCTCCCCCTTCAAGTCCACCCTGCTTCCCAGAGGACTTTGCTTGTGACCTGGGGCATTGAGGACCAAAGGGAGAACAGTGAGTGTAGTCTAGGGGCAAACTAAGGAAACCGAAGCCAAGAAAATCTAAGGACCTGTGTCCTGGTGCCTTAGCAAATCTCTTCCATAAAACTGGGGAAACATTATTATTACTGTATTTAGCAGCTTAAAATAAGAAGTTGAAAGAAGCTGTTTTGGTTGGCCACTCTGAAACACAACTGACTAAAGTACGTGAAGACCTGTATCTAGCCCTGCCCCATGTCTGTCAGTCTGTCTGTCTGAGTCATTCTGAATCTTAGTTTCTTGGCTTGGAAACCAGGAATATACATCTTCCACTCCCCACAGGATTATTTTAGGGCATGAAACAAAAATCAAAGAACATGAAGGTGCTCATCTGGAGGTTCTGGGGATGTTCATGAAAGCGTCTAAGCACTGCTTTCTTCAGGTTGCAACGTGTCTGCTCTGCTTCAGCTTGCCCCCACATCAGGGGGACCCTGGGCTCTCATATGGGCACTTGTCCCAGGGAACCTGGGTGGGTAGCTTGTTGGAGGTGAGACACAGGCAATGTGGAAATGGGAGGAGGGGTGAGGTGGGGTGGGACTGGAGGACAGGACTGAGACTGAGATGGTGGCTCCCTGCGGTCTCCTTGGGCCCCACCTGGAGTGGGGTTGGGCCCAGGAAGCTGAAGTGGGTCCACAGCACTGCGGCTGCTGCAGATGTCAGAAGTCACAGCCATTCATTTCTTGTTTTACTCCCACTGCCATTTAAATCAGCGAGACCCCTACTTTTAAAGAAATGAAGGAAGAAGATCCATTTAAAATCCAGTTGCTTTCTGCAAGGAAGGAAGTAATACAAAACTCCAGACCCACTTCCGTCCTTCAGTACCATCTCAGGCTTCACTGTGCCTCTGGGCTTCTTCAGGCTCAGCCTAAGAGGACGTGTATCAAATGTCTGGTTTTCTAGAATCTTCCCACCAGATCTCTTGCTGTACCTCCTTTACCACAGTATTGTCACCTAGTACTGTGTAACAAGGTGCCTCCAGCTCAGTAGTTTAAAACTTCAGTCTCCCAATTTCAGAAGTCTGGGGATGGCTTAGCTGGTAGGTATCATGGGGTGACATAGGACTGCCAGGTCAGGCCACAGGAATGGCTGTAAGAGCACACACACTGTTTGCTGGTTGGCTGAGAGAAAGAGAGAGAGAGAGAGAGAGAGAGAGAGAGAGAGAGAGAGAGAGAGAGAGAGAGAGATTGTGGTATGAAAATGGAAACCACAGTGGGTTTTTGTACCTTTATCCCCCAAGTCCCAAATTGGATAGTGTCACTTCCTCATTATTATATTTGTTAAAAACAAGCCATGAAGTGCAGCCTAAATTCAATAAGAGTAGAATAGCCTGTCTTGTGAAAAAGAAAAAAGAAGGATCAAATAATTTCTGGCCATTTTCACAGTGCCACGGCCAACAGCACGTGGCCCCGCGATCTTCCCACCCTGGCCTCGTGGTCTGGGTCCTGGTGCTGCTCCTGGAGCTGCCTTCTTGGAGACTGTGAACGGCCTCCACTGGACCAGACTCGGGGCTGGGAGAAGCTGCGACCACATCTACCCCAGCTTCATGGCAGGCCACTGACACCTAGGACTGAAGAGCCTTGATTTAAGGTCAGAGGAAAAAAATAGTTTCCGGTAGAGGCTGATTCATCTCCTGGGTAAGGGCGGACTCTGAGGCGGGCAGGGCCCAGCGCTGGCCTTGGAGCTGACATTCAGCGATGGCCTTGCTGCTAACAAGTGGAGCTGAGTGACATGCCTGAGCCTGCCACTCATGGCGCTTCTGAGCTAGGGGTGTAGGATGGACCCTGTGGTGGGAGGCACGCTCTGTGAGGCAAGCCGCGCGAGATTTCTGCCCCGTCTGCGTCTCCACCATCAATCACCCAGACGCACAAGGACACACCACTCCTGGATCCTGCTCTGCTTGGGGCCCTCAGGGGCCTCCACTCAGCCTCCGCCATTCTCATTTTCCTTCACTGCTCACTCGGTGGCAATGCCACCGTTCCTCTTCCATGGGTGCCACCCTGCACCTTCCTCCAAGTTTGTCTTTCATCTCAGTCTTCCTCCGTGGGTTCTCTTCTTGACACCCATCAGCACTTTCATTTCCAGGAAGACTGGTCATGCCAGCATTGTCTCCTGCCATCTCCCATCTCCATTGCTTTCCTTAAGCTCCCTTGCTCTGGCTGATTAAAGCATGGCTGCACGTTTCCCACCATTCCTTCTCATTGGAATGTTCTTTCTTCTTCTTATGTCTACTTAGAAAACTCATGTTCACTCTTCAAGGCTCAGCTCAAACATTAGCAGCTTTCCCTCATCTCCCCAACATCAAACACTGCTTCCCAAGATCTGTGTTTGTTTTCCTGCTTGGCACATATCTCATATCACAGTCATTTTGAAGAAGGCTCTCTCCCTGTAGCAGTTTTCTGTTGTTGTGTAGCATGTAATTCCAAAATGTAACAGCTTAACACAATCATTGCTTGCATTTTCACAGGTACAGCGGGTCAGTTCTTGTGGTGTGGTTGGGTGGGTGCCGCTGGCCCAAGGTTGCTCATGATATTGCCATCCAGTTGTCCACCAGGGCTTTGGGCTTATCTGGAGACTCAACCGGGAAAGCATGGAATTCCAAGACCTACTGGGTTTTGGCAAGATTTAGGCCACCTGGGGTTGAGTCGACCCAGGCTTCTCTTCACTCACTGACATTCAGACCTCTCCATAGGGCCCTCACAGCATAGCAGCTAGAGCTCCCCAAGGGCAGGAGAACAGACAGCACAGGAGAGAGTGCTGAAGCTGGGAGCCACAGTCTTTTAACTGAATAACAGAAGAGGGATCTAATCACTCTGCCACACTCTACTTGGCTGTTACCTGTGAGTTTTTTGTTTTTTTTTTTTTTTTTTTTTTTTTGTCTTTTTGAGACAGGGTCTGAACTATGCAGTTCAGGCTGGCCTTAAGCTCATTTTGTAGCTCAGGCTGGTCTCGAACTCACAACAATCCTCCTGCCTCAGCCTCCCTAGTGCTGGGATTACAGGCATGTGCCACCACGCCTGGCCTACCTGTGAGTTATTAAGCCCAGTGCACACTGCAGGAGAGAGACCGACCCAGAGGTGTGAATACTGGAAATGGGGACCACTGGTAGCCATGGTAAATGCCTGCTAAGCTGAGCTCTGCAAGGCAGCAATCGCAGCTTATTTAGTTTTACATTTTTAGCACTTACTAGTTCCTGGCAGCTAGTAGGTGCTCAGTGAATTGGTCAATGACTTTGGTCAGTGAATTAGATGGATTTTTCTAGAAGAATCTGATCATGGTCAAGTTGATTACAAAATCAGGACAATCTTCAAAACTAGACCAAGATACAATTTAAAAATGTAACACAAAGTCACTGAATGCCATGAGGACCATCAGTCCTTTGTTTCCAGGCAGATCTGCAAATGCATCTTAGTCTCCTGGCTTTTCTTTCGATGCAGCACAACCCTACAACATTTCTTTGACAGAAAAGATGAAATTCCATGCAAGTGTCCTCAAACAAGGCAAGAAGTTAAACAGTCGTGATCCATCATTTAACTTACAGAAGTTTAGCTGTTACAGGATCACAGTCAGTCTGACGGATCATTGCGGTGTTCTGCTACCCACGGATCAGGTGCAGATGTCAGACAGCCACCCTGGCCTCACTCAGAACAGTAGCAGCCAAAGGAGCTAGAATTCTTCAGGCTTGTTTTCGTAGAGAAAGCACAAAACCTTTAGCCAGAACCTAGGCCAGATATCCCTGATGTGCAGAGAGGCTAGAACATAGCTAGTGTCTGAAATGTGCATCTGAGATAGATGGTGGGCTCTGGATGGGGCTCAGGGCACCCTCACACTGCCCCTCACTGCAGGGCAAACCTCACTTTGGCAGGTGAGAGCCAAGTCTCCAGTTCCCACTAAGAATTTAAAGTGAGAGTCAACTGGGCTGTTTCTGCAGACAAGCCTCTTCTACTCCCGGGCTAGCAAAGCCTTCTTCCTCCACATTGTCAGCTCTGTCATTGAAGGAACTTAACCCAAGGCCTCTTTGCCTGCAGGCTTATGGGAGCTCATCAATAGGGCCCACCAGATCGCATGGGAGGGATGCGATTGTGTGGATGAAGAGAAGAAGGGCCTCCTATTTCTAGATTTCTTTTGGTGTCATATTTTGGTGTTGATATTGGACTAGGAAGAAGTTGGTCAGCATGGAAAAATTGATATAAATTATTGTGGCACTTACTGGCTATTTTAATTTCTTTTTAGTTTTTTCACTGTGAATTTTATCCTGCAAAGTAGAGAAGGATTGTTTATCCCACCAAGCAGATCAAGAGGGCCTTACAAAAAGAATCAGGTTTTGGTGGCATAGAGAGTGCTACACTTTCATGGAGGGCAGAGTCCAGCCAATTAGTTGGATATGTTGGAGAACTAGAGCCCAGAAGGTAGAATGGCTTGTCCATGGGACTCTGGTGCTGTAGTGGGTCCCATGCTGTGGCAGTTGTTCCATGAGGGGAGGGACTTGGTTTTTCTCATTGCTGTGTCCCCACTACTTAGAAGAGTATTTATTCAACAAATACCAAAGAGATACCTTTTGTGTTTATTCAACAAATACCAAAGAAATCAATAAACCATAACTGATGAACGATCTTCGATTCTCAGCTGCTGTTGTAAGTTAGGTGAGGTGTGGGGCCACTGCCTGACTCCTGACATCTCTCCAGTGGCCTCTACCTGGCCATCTGAGTGAGACCTCCAGATCCAGGTCAAGGCTTCCCTATCCCACTGGTTCCCTCGGGAGGGCCAATTGCAATGGATGGAGGTATATCTATTTCTAGCAGCCTCTACCTCGGGCCACACTGAGAGTGAACCCGGGAATTTCTAGCATCACCTGAGCTCTTAGCTCAACAAAAGTGCACCTTACACTCCTGTGTGGGTGTGCTTTATGTAGTATTTATACTACTAGTAGATGCACAATTCCTGTGGTCAGTGTCACATGATACCCTGATGCTGTGAACTTGACAGCTCGTTGCGGCCAGGGGTAAGCTGACCTCTCAGATGTGCAGAACCTGTGGTTCCTTCAGGTGTTTTGGGCAGGCCCCAAGGCAGCCACAGTGCATGCCATCAGTTATTTTGAATGCTTTTATTTTGGGTGGGGGTGGCCAGGGAGATGGCTCAGTGGAATAAAGTGCCTCCCTGGCAAGCACAAGGGCCTGAGTTCAATCCCCGATTCTGCAAAAAAAAAAAAAAAAAAAAAAGATTGAATGTTTTTTTTTTTTTGGCTTGGTCTTTTTTTTTTTTTTGTGAAGAGCACATTTTATTGGGAAGCAGAGCGCAAGCAGCACATGACCACAGACAAAGGCCATCTAGTAGGCACCCTATACGTCATACTGAAAAGGACATGCCACGTTACCGATAAATATCAACTGTCTTCCTCAGGGCACCTTCCAAAATCTCATCCTTGCCAGAGGTTGAGCAAAGTCCCAACCACTTGCCTGAAGGCAGCTGTGGTTCACTAGAGATACAGCCCCTCGGGGGTACCTTCCTGTTTCTTATAAAGAACATTTTCTTTAGATTTCTTGAAGTCTTCATTTGTTACTTTCATTCTGTGTTCTCTCCATGCCATCAGACCAGCTTCTGTACAGATTGCCTTGAAATCAGCACCAGAGAGATTGTCCTTTGCCATGATCAGGCTGTCAAGGGTTACATCATCGGCCAGCATCATCTTGCGGGTGTGAATCTGAAAGATGTGCTTCTTGGTCTTTTCATCGGGCAGGGGGATCTCGATCTTCCTGTCGATGTGCCCTGGTCTGATCAGCGCTGGGTCCAAAGTTTCTATCTGGTTTGTGGCCATGATAACTTTTATGTCTCCCTGTGAGTCAAATCCATCCAACTGGTTCAACAGTTCCAACATAGTTCGCTGAATTTCTCTCTCACCTCCAGAGTTTGAATCATACCTTTTGATCCCAATGGCACCAATTTCATCAATAAACATGATGGGTGGTGCATGTTCTTCGGCAACTTGAAATAATTCCCGTACAAGTTTAGGCCCATCACTCAGGTACTTCTGAGTAAGTTCAGAGCCAACCACTCTCAAGAAAGTGGCTGAAGTTTGGTTTGCTACTGCTTTGGCTAACAAGGTTTTTCCTATGCCAAGTGGATTGTAGAGAATGACCCCCTTAGGGGACTTTATACCCATCTCTTCATACTATTCAGGATGGGTGAGAGAAAGCTCCACAGATTCCTTAATTTCCTGGGTTTGGTTGTCCAACCCACCAATGTCGGCATAGGTTTCCTGGGGGGCTTTTCCTCCTTCATCACTGTGACCAAAAGATCTGTGTCCTCCATCAGCACCCTGATCACAGCATGCACCTTGTGGTTGAATAGCACTGAGCAGCTGGTTCCAGCAGATCCTTCTCCACAAATGAAAAGATGCTGACATAGTGTTCTGACCCCACAGATGTAGACACGATGGCATGACTGTCATCAATGATCTCTTCCAAGGTTCCTACTGACATTGGGGTCCCCCTCAGATCATCTACCTTTGACCTTTCCTCCTCTTTCTTTTCTTCTAGTGGTTTCATTTGTTCCTTATTTCTAATAAATTCTTCCTCCATGAGAAGATAGTCTTTAATTTTCTCTAACTTGAGTGTGAGGTGTCACTAGTGGCAGTTTGCTGGCAGCATCTGGCCATTTTGTTTTCTTCTCCTTTTTCCCTGCTCTAGTTGGTATAGGAGGTTCACATTTCTTTTTCTTATCCTTGTCATCCTTCTTACCACCTCCAGGATCGTGGCCACGCTCTGACTTTGACCCATCATGCCTCAGCTGCTCTAGGCACTGTTTGTTTGGTCTTTATCCTTTCCTCACTTGTTTCTTCTTTGTCCTCTTGGAAGACCACTAAAATGGCAGGAAGAATGGGAACCATTCAGGTGCCCTGAGTGTTGTGGTCATCAGCTGGCAGGCATCCCTATCACTAGAGGTAGCACCTGGAGCAGGTAGAGAGGAGCCTGTGGGCTGCTGTCGAAAGCCAACAATGCAGACTGAGAAGAAGCCGTGCCTGTTAGTGGATTTGTCACAATATGTATGTATGTAAGGAAGCTGGATTCTGATCATTGGGAATTGGTACAGATTAAGTGTAATGACTCAGTTTCCTTCCCTGAACCTGCCAGGCTGAGTCTCAAAGGGGGTAAGAATAAAGAGGGCCAGGAGAGAGGGAGGAATGGGGGAGGGGAAGGGGAAGGGATAGAAGAAGGGATAGGGGGAGGTGGGGAAGGGGGCAGGGAGAGAGGGAAGGTGGGAGAGGAAAGAGGAATGGGGAGGGGGACAGAGGGAGGGAGGGAAGGGGCAGGTGGGAAAGGAGAGAGGGATGGGGAGAGAGGGAGAGGGAGGTAGGGATGAGGAGGAAGAAGAGACTGAGGAAAGGGAGGTATGGATGGCGGAGAAGGCAGGGGAAGGGAAGAGGAGAAAGAGGCAGGAAGGGATAGGAAAAGGGAAGGGGAAAGAGGAAGGGAGGAGGAGGGAGGAGAGGGAGGTAGAGAAAGAGAGAAGATAGGAATGTGTGGATTGATTAAATGAACAGTCTTCCCCAAGTGAGTTTGAGGATTCCAAATTGCCAATACTTTAGCTTGAGCTTTATATATATTTGCAATATATGAATATTGTGTGTATGAATATAAAGAACTGTGAGAACTTTGAGCCAAGTTATTTTCTAATAAATGCACACAGAAGTACGCTGTGGGTGCTGTTTCAGGTTGGACCTGATCTGCCGTGTCGCATGTAGCAAAGTCTCCATAACCACGTGTCTAAGCACAGGGGACAACTGGAGCTTAGCAGTCACTTTGCTGAGGGCCACGTGTGTTTAGCTTCTTCTTTTCTGACAAATTAGTGAAGGGGCTGAGAAATAGGGCCCTAAAATACAACGAGATGCTTACAATTTCACAAAGAATAAATAATGGACCACGCTCGTTACACTGTTCTTTGTATCTATTTTATTTCTGTTTCAGTGTATACCTAGCAAGATAACTTTTTTGCCCAGACCTCTAACTCAATCAGTGATGTGGCCTAGCCTAGTCCAAATTAAATACTGCGTAATGAAACAAGAAACTTTTAATAAGGATCATAATGTAAGGGATACATCATAGCTGTTTGTATGTTTGTTTTGGCCCAGGGTTTATTGGAAATGAGCTGTATTCTTTCAGCGTGCTGAAGATTCAGCGAGTGAGACAGCCTGGGTAGCGCTGTCCGCTAGCTTCTAGGGCATGATCTGACTATGAGCCTGACCAGCAGCGGGGACACAGGTGTCCTCTCCCCTCAAAGCTGGAAATACTGGGTTTCGGGCAGCTGTGCCCGAGCAGACCGGCAGGACCCTGATTCCGGCGGGACATTTATTTATGTGACATCTGCGTACCACGGGGCACCTCTAGCCGCTGCAGCTGTTCTCGGCGCATGAGCGCGTATCCTGTAAAGCCAGGAGCTGAGTCTGGAGAGGCGAGGCACCAGCGACCACTTCGAAAAGCCCATCTCTTCTTTTTCTAATTGAGCTCACTAGATCGTAGTGCTATTAACACAGGACACTACCAGCCTCATGGTCTATCCTACCCTAGTCCCCCACTACCTCTGTCGGCTATGCTGCACCCTGACAGCCAGACTCCTGTTGTCAGAATGCCCAGTCCAAGGAGGCTTGGGGTGGGGGTGGCACCATTGCACCGTGGTGATATTTCCTACAGCGGCCTGGGGAGGACTGAGGCCAGCCTGGGAAGGAGCTAGAGTGGGGTGATGGCCAAGTTCACCTCCTGGCCAACTGAAGGGGAGAGAGAGATGGGGAGGGGGAGAGGGAGGAGGGGAGAGCCTGGGTAGAGCTTCTAGACTGAACAAATTTGGAGAAACTTGGGAAGGGATGGGTTTTTAATGATCCGGCTGGTATGCATCACGAGCTCTGTATCACTCTGCAAATTCATTGCAGTGATAGAAATCTTACAAATGTTCTGGTGAATCATTATACCCAGGGGGAACCGGGAGTATCACTTTCGTCTCAGGACAGGGGACTACTTAATGGCAACAGCAGTCCTTGCTGTATGAAAGCTGGAGATGCGAGCAGCCTTGATTTCCGAACAAGCACAGAGGTTAAGTTAGCAGCCCTCAAGTAGTAAGCAGCATAAGTGGGCTGCTTTGCTGTAGCTTTTCTTCTACCCTTGCACTGGAAACACTGTATCTATTATTTGACTCTTATTTCTGAGTACTTTAGGAATTAGCTGGGGCAAAAATGGAATTCTAGCAGTGAAATTCAGAAGTGAGCTTCTACCACTTTCCTTAGAACTAATGTTTCTCTTGGCCCAACAGGGTGCATTATGAAGTCCTTCCCATGGTACCTCAGGGGTCTGATCCTGGAAGTTTTATGGGGCAGACAGTATTTCCAGTTTCTGGAGACGAACAAGAGCTGGCCAACCTGGTACAATGGCACAATCAGGAGGATTTAATTATGGGTATAGGATTAAAGCACCTGCAACAGGCACAGGAGCCGGGTTCGATCCGGGAACCTACAGTGCTGGCCCCACCCCCAGGGCAAACTGAGACAGCAACTGAGACTGGGCCTGGTGGTGCATGCCTATCATCCCAGCTCTTGGGAGGCTGTAACCAAGCAGATCACTATGAGTCCTATCTAGTAGTGAGACTCTTCCCTAAAATACAAAAAACAAACACGTGACTTCTTTTTCTTGCCGCCAGACCCCTGGCTGTAATTTCCCACCCCCCTCTTTCCTCTTTAGCTTGAGTCTGCCGAGTGCTGGCTGAGGCGGGATCTTGGCAGCCAGGGCTGAGGCTCAGCTCTGTTCTGAGGCTGCACACCGTCTGAGCTGAGCTCTCTAGGTTAGAAAGTCTTCAGAAAGCGTCCCAAGATGAGAACACAGAGGAAGCCCAGGATTTTTTTTTTTAAGACTTCCACCGGACTTTCCAAAAAACCCAACTTCTGTCGTATCCTCGTCCAAGATTTCCTAGAAAATATCTCCAGAGCTCAGCAGGGTAGGAGAACTTGAGCCCAGCTGGCCCTCCATGCACACCCAGGGAGCTCGTGGGGCACAGGTCTCCCCCAGCCTCCCCAAAAGACCGCTCCGGGTACGCAGTGGGCAGCTGAACTCTAGCTTGGGAATGCTCTGGACTGTGCAGAGGGCATTGGCCTTCCTTCTTTGGAAGATGTCCTTACTGTGCTCCCACTACAAGGCCAGCTCTCCCTCGGAGGTGTCACCACTCCCGCAGGATCTTTACAGAGCAAGGAGGACCTGAGCACCGGGCAAGAGACGGTGTGCAGCCCCCTCTACTCCTTCCCAGAACCTTTTCTTCTGACTCAAGTTGCTCTCTGCTCATCCAGTTTGCTTCTTACCTCTGTGGCTGTCATTCTGTTTTCTTCTCTCTCTCTCTCTCTCTGTCTCTCTCTCTCTCTCTCCTTTCTTCTTCCCTCCTTCCTTCCCTCTTATCTCTCTGTCTCTCTCATTTTGCATTTTTTTGAGTGTCTGAAATTGAACTCAGAACTTTGTGCTTTCCAGGCAGGCACTGTGCTGCTGAGCTTTCTTTTATTTTCCACTTGATTTTTTACTTTTATTTTTTTGGAACTCAAGGCCTTACACTTGCTAGGCAACAAGCTATATTCCAGGCCCTTAAATTTTGTTTCATTTTTTAATTTTATTTTTTAAAATGAACTTTATTTATACACTTTAAATCTACCTAATGATCACATTCATCATAGGAATTTTTTTTTTTTTTTTTTTTTTTTTTTTTTTTTTTTTTTTTTTTTTTTTTTTTTTTTTTTTTTTTTTTTTTTTTTTTTTTTTTTTT
>PVKA01003287.1:10232-62070 GCA_004027165.1 Ctenomys sociabilis | reverse complement strand
ACGCCCAGTCTCAATTGCTGCTTCACTGTGCCCCTGTGGCTCAGAGGCTGAGCCAGCACCAAAGGTCTAGGGATTGAACCCCAGGCCCCGGCGCCTACTTGCAGGCGCTTTAATCTGTAGAGCTATTTGGCTGGCCTGGAATTTGCAGCTATACATGATACCTGTTGAACCTTCTTTTTTCCCTACTCCCCTCCAATCCTTCCAACACCTCTTCCCCTCTTTTTTTTTTTTTTCCTGATCCTCTGTCTTCCCCTCTTTTTTTTTTTTTTTTTTTTTTTTTTTTTTTTTTTTTTTTTTTTTTTTTTACAAAAGGTTTCTTTTCATTTCTTCTTTCTATTATTTCCTTTTCCTTCCCTTCCCTTCTTCCACCCTCACTCCCCTTGCACGGGAGCGTTTACTTCTTCAGTTCTTCCAAGCTCAGTCCCAGACCTTCCTCCTTCTCCTCCCTTGGTCTCTCCCCTCGTTCTCCTTTCCGAGGTGGAGAACGCTCTGGCTGGGAGCGCCGCCTCCGTCTCCTTCTGCCCGCGCTCCCTGAGCTGGGGGCCCATGTGCCGCTGATGCTACGCCTCACGTTCCCCTGCTGCAGCCGCGCAGTCTTCCCACACCGACCCACCTGGATCGGAGCGAGTCCCCGCCCTCGGTTTCTCCCTGTGTTCTTTCTCATCACCTAAGTGAACCTCCTTGCCTTCCATCTGACTTCTTGGGTCAGACACTTCGGAATGCTTTCCACCACTTTCCTGTATTTCCAATGTTCACACCATTCATCTCTTGTCAATTATTTAAAAAATTATCTCTCAAAATTTCACCCTAGTCAATCACCTTTATCTCTCTCCCCTGGTAGCCCCATCAGCTTCCTAACTGGTATTCTGGCAAAAAGTCTTCGGTGATGCACCCCTAACCTGCCAACAAATTGCTTTCCCTAGAAAGCAGTCCCTCCCTCGCTCCCTTCTTCCTCCTTTTATCTTTCCTCCCATCCACCTTTCCTTCCTTCCTTCCTTCCTTCCTTCCTTCCTTCCTTCCTTCCATTTACATTTTATTTTCCTTCTTCATTTAAGAAATATCTCTGGAAAATAATCATAGTTTCATAGGAAATTACAAGATGCATTTAGGAACAGGCTCACGCCTTTTGCATTCCCCCCACTGGTGACGCCTGCACATGTGAAACACAGTATTGAAGCCGGGCGCTGCCGCCGATGCCGTCCCGGGGCTTTGGCAGGTGGGTTGCCTGGGTGCTGTTCCTCATGAGTGGAGAGTGTGTGTCTGTGTCAGCTCTGCGATGCGGTCATACACACAGCCACTGAGATTACGAACTGTGTCGGCATCCCAAATACCCTTCCGGTCCTCTAGCGGGTGCCTTGCTCAAAACCCAGGTCTTGCGGTAAGAGCTGTGTTTGCCAGCATACCATGGCTTTCCGCAACCACGCTGGCTGCTTCCTGCCCGCACTTTGCCAAGCATCTGCTCGCCGGCCTTTCTCTTCCCTTTTGTTTGCCAAGCTGCCTCTGTGCAAAACCTGCACCGTGCTGTCCCTCCCCACGGGCTCTCACTCACGCACACTCTCTGTCTCTGTCTTTTGTCTCTTCTCTCCCCCGCCCTTGTATCTCTCTGTCTATGTCTCTCTGTCTGCCTCTGACTTTGCCTCTGCCCTCATCTGCCAGATATCTACTCCAAATTTCCTTAACGTCCTAGATTAGGTTAGGTCCTTGATAGGTGCTCAAGAAAAACTGATCAAGCTGACTTATGTTTAGAACAAGCTGCCAGTGGACTGCAGCGTAGCCCAAATCGTCTGGCTCCCTTTGTGTCTGCCCCACCTTCCCCTCCCTTTCCCAAGGGTGCCTTGTTGAAGGGCTAATAGAGCAGAGCTACAAGCTTCTCTGCCTTGGATGGAATCTGCCAAGCCCTGAAGACGCTTTGGATCTGCTGTGTCCTCTGTTCCAGCCACAGGGCTATTTTCACCCCACTCCCATGCTTTCAGGATATCTTAGTGTAGATTGTGTTTGTGGGTCTAAACCTTGGTAGGTCCTCATGACTGAACAGACAGGAGTGCTGCCCAGTGAGCACAGTGTGCCTGGTTCTCTGAAGACTTAAAAGGGGGAACACGGGGCCTCTTCTTGAGGGCTTCGGCTTTGCCAGGAAGTAGTGGTGCCCTGTGGCATCTTGTCTGTGGTGGGCTGTAGGAGGGTGACCCCAATCGGACTCATAGTGATTTTCCTGTTTTCAGCCCCCCAAGCGCTAGGATTACAAGCATGGGCTACCACACCTGGATTCAGTCACAGTCTCAGCAGCGGTCTCAGCACGCCCCGCGGGTGGGGCTGGCACAGCACACCAGGAATTGAACCCTCTTCTCTGCACTCTCCCTAAACAGCCACTTTAATCTGCTGATCTATCTGGCCAGCCAGATAGCTAAGTGTCCTTTAAAGCAGAGTTCTTCCCACAAAAGAGGTGTGACAGTATACATTGTACAGTGGGCTTGGCAGAGTGGCAGCTCTGGGAGGGAAGAGTCCCTTCTGTTGAGCAAAGCTGTTGGATTGCTGGAAGAATAAATAGTGGGCACTCTGGGAACATTCCTGCATTTTGGATGGAACCTAGAAGCCTGGAAATGTCACCCAAGCCTCCCCGCCCTGCCTAATCTTTGCACCCCACAGCTCACAGCTGGCATCTTTTCAGGGTGGGTGAGCGCAAGGACAGAGCCAATCTCTGAAGCTGGGCTGGAGTGGCTCTGCTGGGGCCGTGTGCTCCAAGATCAGGGTTTCATGCCCTCTCTCGATTGGGCTGTTGGCTTGGACTGGAGCAAAGACTCAGAACCAGCAACTGACTGTGTCAGACAGACCTGACTCGTGTCTGAGATCTTCTGCTCACTTGCCCTCCCTGGAGGCCTCTTCCTCCGCTTGTCCCTGTGACCACTCAGGGCTTGGGGTATGCTAATCTCTGGCTGTGAGCCTAAAGACCCTAAGTAACAGTGCAGCGCCAGAGCCACATTCCCCAAGCATGGAGGGGCCTGGAAACTCTGATCTGCATGTCCCTGACCCCCTGTAGTCTAAGCGAGTGTGACAGGAGCTGCAGCTACAAGTAGCTCTTATGTTTGTTCCTGCCACTGCTGAAGCTGGGGCCAGGAGGCGATGCCAAGGCCTCCACGATGTGCTGCAGTTTATTCTCGGCTTTCTCTGATAAGCACTTTGTGCTCTCATCAGCCTGTTCTACCTAAGGGGGAATGCGGCTCTGCAGGCGAAGGGAGCTGGTTGGCACCCATCCCTAGCAAGATGGCTGATGCTCCTTGCTTCCTTTGCACCTGCTTCTAATATCGATGATGTGGTGAGGCATGTGAGTGGTCTTACCCCGACCCCCATGGGCTGGCAATGCCCCCACGACCCCGACACCTCTTTCTGTGCCGGGCAACAACGCATTTTTGGTTAGTGCTGTGGGATGGCCTGTCATGTGCTCTGGCCTTAATGCTGCTGCTTCTGGTTTTTTCAGGTCACCCGACCTGTCTGCAGTTCACCCTGAACATGACTGAGGCTGTCAAGACCTACAAGTGGCAGTGCATAGAATGCAAGTCCTGCATTCTCTGTGGGACCTCGGAGAACGATGTGAGTTTGGGGCTTTTTTTGTGGGAGTGGGAGATGCAAGAGGCCAGTAGAGGGGCTCGGGGGTGTGGAGGAAGGTCTGGTTCCTGGCTCCCAGGGGAAGCCTGCTGGACTTGTTGTTTAGCTCTGCAACTCTCTGAACACTTGCATGGAAGAGGCCTTAGGTGCTCTTTTTTTTTTTTTTTTTTTTTTTGTGGAACCAGGAATTGAACTCAGATCCTTGTGCTTGCCAGGGAAGTGCTTATTCTACTGAGCCCTCTCCTCAGCCCCCTTGGGCGCTCCTTGTGTCTGTGCAAGATGTCACTGAAGGTGGCTGGCAGGGGTGGCTTTTTGGCCACTGCTCTTAGCATGGGTACTGGGCAGCACCTGGCCACTGGCTCCTTTAATTCAGAACCTGACAGCTGTGGCCTTTGCTTATGGTGGAGAGGTTGTTTTTAGGTTGTTTCCCAGTGCATGCTCCTCTTGGGCCTGCATGTGAACTATGGTAGGTGAAGAACATGTTTTGCAAAAAACATCCATTTTACAGACAATTTTAGACATATGCAAGAGCAAGAGAGTAATGAAGCTGGTGTATCCTATCCCCAGCTTCAGGCAAGGTCGATACACAGTCAATCTACTACCCCCTTCTTCTTAATACAAGTCAAAATGTCATTCTTGTAAATATTTCATATGTATCTAAAAAGACACAAACTTTAATCACAGCAACCGAAATATGAACATAGCTAGAAAAATCAATCATTCCTTAATCAACCATTCAGTAAATATGTATTCCTTTAATTATTCTTATAAATATTTTTATTTGAACTGAGATTCAGATAAGGGCTGTGCATTGCAGTTGGTTGATGTGTCTTTGAAGTTTCTTTACATCTATATTATATAATCTACATCTATCTGTTGTATAAATAATACATAGAATCCTCCCACCTTGCTCTGCCCCCCACCTTACATCCTTTGTGGAAGAAATCAAACCATTTGTTCAATGGTTTCCATGGCTGTATTCCACTGAATACACCCTTGTGGAACTGTTTGACATTTCTTTCTGTCTCATGTATTTCTTGTGAGCTGGCAGCTGGGGCCAGAGGCTTGCCCAGGTGTCTCTGTCTCTGCCTCAGGAGCTTTCTCTGTCTCTCTGTCTCCTTCTTTTCCACCAAGACGCCTTTACGGACTGTAGGGCATGCTTTAGTGTGACGGCGAGTAGTGCCTGGCATCTCTGTGTTCTGTGAAATGCGCCTGTTGATGACCTGCAGCACACTTCAGTTAGTGTCTCGGTTACTTTTCTCTTGCTGCTGGGACAAAAATCCCAACACCCAAAGTTGAGGAAGGAAAGGTTCATGTAGCTCACAATGTGAGCAGGTTTCAGTCCACGCTCAGCTGGCTCCAAGCAAGGTGACACATGGCAGAGGGCAGTCGGTCATGGAGGTGGGAGGCAGTAAGCATAAAAGAGCGAGTGGAGGCAGAGGCGGGAACAAGCCGCCAGACCTTGCCTCAGGGCAAGTGCAGCACTCTCGCCCATAATCCCAAGCCCTGGATTATGAATTAATCACAAGGGCCAGAAGCTGCCCCATCAGTGCATGAGGCTTTGGGGGGACACCAAGACAGAAACCATAGCAGTTAGAGTGTGTTTCATTAGTGAAAACAAAATAGTTTTTTTTTTTTTTTTTTTTTTTTTTTTTTTTTTTAATGTGTTAGCTACAGAATCTACAGGATCAATGTCCCAGCACACCCCTGGGGCAGGGCTGGCACAGCACACTGGGATTGAACCCTGGTCCTTGTGTCTGCCTAAGCAGATGCTTTAATCCCCTGAACTGTCTGGCTGGATCAAAATAGAGTTATTCTTATTTGATAATGTTTTCTTGTTTTGTTAGCCAGGACAATCCCATAAAGAAAAATTTGTTCAAACTCTCATTTGGCATAGCTCATCTAGCAAAAGCACAAAATGCTTGCTGCTTTCCTTCTATTGGTTTCCACAATAATATGGTAGTTAAAATCGTATCCATAAGGAAACACTCAATAGGATGAGATTGCACTGCACCTTGTTAACATGAAACAATATTTATGTCTCAGGACTAAAATCAGTATCTTAGCTAATAGGGCAAACACTCAAAGCTGCCCTTCCAAGATTAGGAACCAGGTGAGGCTCCTCACGGTATTTTATCTTTCCCGGAGACCCACTTAGCACAGCTGGAAGCCAACTAGAAGCCTGCTGTGGTCAGAAAGTGTAAGGCAGACTAATCAAAAAATCCAAATAAAATCTGAAGCGTTTGAGAGAACTAACATGATACCACAAATAGAAACTATCACAACATAAAACTTAGTTTCATGCATAGTCATCCAAAATATATAAAAATACATCAGGCTATATGTGTGAAGTATATAGAAAGCGTGAATGATTTGGCTTTAGACAAGGCCCCATCCCAAGATATCTCAATGTGCATACACAAATATTTCAAAATCTGAAAAAGCCCTAAAGCCAATGGCTTCTAAAATCAGAAACACTTTTGGTCCCAGACACTTCAAAAAGGGAATTTTCATGTATAGTAAAACTTTCTTTATTTTCATGCGATATAGGCATACATCTGGAATGCTTTAGGGAGTCAATGAGAATAACAAACTGGGTGTGGTGGTGCACGTCCACAGTCCCAGAGCTCGGAAGGCTGAGCAGGAGGATCACTTCGAGTTCAAGGCCAATCTGCACTGCACAGTGAAATCCTTTCTCAAAAAGACAAAAATAAATAAATGAAATCAAGTCATATAGAAAGCATTAACAGCACATAAATTAACATATATATTAATTAGGGACCAAAACTCCATTTGTGATAGCAATAAGAAGAAATACTTAGGAATATATTTAACAACAAAGGTACAAAACCTATGCTTTATAAAGAAAAATTTTAAGCACTTTTGAAAAGATTGCAAAAACATCCTTTGACCTTAGATACAGTGATCTAACCCTATAAAGATGTCAGTTCTAAGTTCATTTGCAAATTTGTTTTGGCACCAACAAGAATACCAACATGACTTTTTATGGAGGTAGGCCATTTGACACTTACGCTGGGGGTGGGGGGGGAATGGCCTGCAGTAATGGCGCCAGGATACTGCCAAGGCCCGAAGCAGGTACTCCAAGCCTCTGAGCCCACTGGACACATCTTTCTATGTGGTAACTGGTGCGTAAGTAGATAAATAAACCAGTTAGAATAAAATAGAATAGCTCACCCATAAATAGATCCACCTCCATATGGAAATATAGTATAGGATAAAGGCTGCATCTAAAATTACTGTGTCAAAGATAGACTTTCTAATGAATAATACTGGGACAATGGAGTGGCCATTTGGGAAAACACAGAATTAGATTCATATCTCACACCAGACACAGGAACACTCTCCAAATAGGTCGAGCATCTAAATGGAAGAAGGAAAACCATGCCAGTGCTAGAATAAAATGTGGGTGTGTTCCTCATTAATCTAAATGTAAGGAGAAGTTTTCTACTTGTACTTACTTATTTTAGTCTTTCTAACTTTCTGACTCAAAATTCAGAAATAATGAAATAAAATAATGATAAATTGCCCTCCATAAAATCTGCACAGTAAAGAACATGATTAAGTTAAAAGACAGCTGACAAACACAAGAAGTATCTATAGTACATACTGTGGATTTGGCGCAAACATCCCAACTATTGTAAGGAACTCATGGAAAAATCAGGGGCAGGGGATCAAAATCTGTTGGGAAATGAGAAAAATACACGAAAGAACATTCACAAAACCTCAAAAGTGACCCTTAAACATATAAAATAAGTGTTTACATAGACTCCTAATTAAAGAAACTCAAAACCAAGGCACTATTTTTTATGTATTTAATGAGGAAAAAGTTTAAAAAAAACCCCATGATAATACCCTCTGTTAGTGAAACTCTGAGAAAACTGGAGGGAATACAAAGCAGTAGTGGACAGAAATTTGGAAAATGTCTAACAAAACTACTGTACCCTCATCTATAGGCCTTGATCCTGAAGCTGTCTCTCTACACTGGGAATACACACACACAAGGTTATTTACGGTGGCACTGTGTATAAATACCAAAGATTGGAAGCAATCACAATGCCCACTGGTAGGAGAACGGCTGAGTACACCATGACATGGCTGTACATCGAAGTGCTATGGAGCTGGAAAAAAGATAACCCAAGATGTCTAGGAGTAGATATGGAGTACTTTCCAGGATATAAATTAAGCAAAAAAATCGACATAAAATGTAATATCCATCTGTAGTGCACTGTCTTTGTGGTAAGAAAAAAGATGTAAGAAAATAGATACACAACTGAGCACTTTTGTAAAAGAAATATAGGAAGAATAGACTAGAAGCTAATGGGAGTGGCTGGATCTAGAGGTCAGTGGGAATGGAATGGAGAAACAATGATGAAATCAGTATGTGTCATCGGGGGAGGACCGATATTTCTTTGAGACTATGGCTTTTGTATGTATAGCTCTGACTCTCAGAATCATGATAAAGTTTTGTATGCCTCCCAAATAAATAATTAAAGTCAACCAGGATAGGGGAAAGCCTAAAATGGAATATAAATACTAGCAAATAAATCTGAACATTATATAAGTAAGTAGATAACGCAGAGCCATAATGAAGAAGAGTGGGAGGAAAATAATGGAGGAAATTTTTGGAAATAGTAATTTGACTGTATTGTAAGGCAAAAATAACCCCATCACAAACATTGTACTATAGCTAGTAAACTTGTTTTCACAGGCATATGACTTAGTGATTCTGAAACTACTTTATGTGGATGCTAGATTTGAACTCCTGTCTGTATGTTAATGATTTCTCAATGTCAGAGGAAGAATAACCGAATAAAGGGAAAGGCTGGAGTAAATCCTGTGGCACTGGTGGCGGCTGTACACTCATGGCTGTACACTCATGGCTGCACACTCATGGCAGTACACTGATGGCAGTACACTTATGGCTGCACACTCATGGCTGTACACTCATGGCAGTACACTCGTGGCTGTACACTCGTGGCTGTACACTCGTGGCTGCACACTCGTGGCTGCACACTCATGGCTGCACACTCATGGCTGTACACTCATGGCTGTACACTCATGGCTTTTAGCATAGTAAGCCTGTCTAGCCATTTTCAGGGAAAAATGGGATTCTCAGGGAGGATTAGAACAAGGTACACAGGCCTTTCAGTAGGGAGGAGAAAGGAAGCCCCTGTGACTCAGAGCAGGCAGGTTTGGGACTTTATTTCCAAAACAACAAGCCTGCTACCCAAAAGATAACCCCATGCTGGCTCTCATGCTTTCCCCTTGCCCTTCTGAGGTCTGGACCTCCTGAAATGTCCCAAACTGTGTCCTGTGGTTACCCCAGTACACTTGTACCCTCAGTGAGGAGCCTGTTAAGTAATGAAGTGCAGACCCTCTGGGGTGCTGGAGATGGCCCCTGCTCATCAAGTCCCAAATGCTGGCCTATATCCAACAGTGGCACAGCTCCGGCCTCCCACTCCTCCGACTTTGACCCTTTTCTGCACTGAGCTGACTTTGTCTTGAGGCAGTAAATCTATTTTTGCTCTACTGTGTGACCTTGGACTCCTCTTCTACATCAGAGAGGGAGACAAGCCTGAGAACGTTCAAGGGTGGGTTGGAGACCCCGAGCCACAGGAGCAGCATACATACAAGTGCATACATATATGGAGAAATATAGCCATGAATGTAGCTGTATGCATGTCACTTACATATGCATTGGTTGGGGAGGAGGACTGTGTTAGTCTGTTTCATGCTGCTACAACCAAATAGCTAAAGCAATTGATTTCCTGAGAGAACAGAGTTATTTGGCTGCTGATTATGGTGGTTCCAGTCTAAGTGTGATGGTCCTAGTGCTTTGGGCCTACAGTGAGGGTGCTGGCCAGCAAGAGCAGGAACTCACACTCAGATATTTGTTTTTAAAATAGCATTCTCCAATAAAGGGAATCAGGGATCTTGGAAGAAATGGCTGGTGCCAGGGCTGATGCGTGAGATGTGGGGAGAGCCCGGAACGCCTTGTGGTGCCAGCAGGCGAAGAAGCGCTCAAAAATGAGGTGGCACTTCTGAGGGCCCAGGAACTGGCCGGCAGGAGCTCTTCATGGCCAGGTCTAGGCAAGAGCGAGAAACAAAATAGATAAGGATATTATCGGAGTAATACCAAAAGCATAGAATAAATATCCACACCTATATAAAACATTAATCAAATAAATATATGAGGTAGAAAGTAAGCTCTTCCTTCAAGCAGAGTTAGAATGAAAATTAATTATTGGTGGAAGGAGGAAATCACTATCAGGCGAACACCCCAGATGTGGTTGGCGCCAGCCAAAGCACAAAGTATTGATTGGTGGGTAGATCCGTGGGCAAGTGTACGATGAGCAACGGAGTATTCACGTAATCTCAAGATATCTCTCACATAAGATTTACTTGTTAATGTACTACACATGGAAGAATATGAGCTTTGTAGAGGGGAATCTGGCAAGCACTGCCGTAACTGTCCCACTTGGCGCTGTGAGGAATCAGATGTGTGCGCACCTGTGTCCCTGGCATGACACATAGGGCACAACTTCAGGGGTATTTTTGCCAAAACTCTGTGCACTGCTTAGTCATATGAGAGAAGATCCAGCTCAAGCGAGTGGCATTTATAAATTATTGGCCCATATCCTTCGAAAGTGTCCAGGTCACAACAAACGCAGGAACTGCAGGGCTCTGCCAGTGGAAGGACAGTGGGAAAACATGGTGATCCTGCACTGGATCCCGGGAAAAGGGACATAGGTGAGAAAAATGGGGAAATTAGAATGTCTATAACTAGTTAATAGTGTTGCACCAGCAGCAACTTCCTGTTTCAGATTCTACTAGGGTGATGTAATGTGGTAATATTGGACAAAGTTGAGCAAAAGGCTTACAGAAACTCTCCATATCAGTTTCACAACCAAAATCCAAATATTTTATTTCTCATGCTTTCTGAAAAGTCTATACTTAGGCTGGGGAGATAGTTCAATGGAACAAGTGCCTGCCTGGGAAGCACAAGGTCCTGAGTTCGATCCCTGGTACACCAAAATAAATAAATAAATGAAAATGTATAGTTAACTGCAAGTGAGCCTCCTTCAAATTTTGAGTTCCTCAAGAAGATTGCTTTCAGCTGGGCATGGTGACTCACACCTGTAATCCCAGCACTCGGGAGGCTGAGGTAGGAGGATCATTGTGAGTTCGAGACCAGCCTGCGCTACAAAACTCCCCCTGATGGCTTCTTTTGATTCTTTATAGAGTCACATACTGTTTATAAAGATTTCTCTCCAGGATATACATTTGTTCATTATTACTAAAATTGGAGTTCTGTGCCTTGGGACTGCTCCAAATCCACCCAATCCAAGGCAGTGTGAGTGTTGGGAGAGCTTCTGCTCTCTCCTGTGCCAGCCAGACCAAGAACAGGCCTGCCGTGCAAGAGAGACCTTTCCCCAAGTTCACCATACCTCCTCCACCCCTCCAGAGCCAGCACAGCCTGCCCTGAGCACCACATCCAGCTCAGCCCTGGTCCAGCAAGTGTGTGGGAGAGCTTCCAGCTTCCCTGCACCTGCGGGACCTCTCTGGACCAAAACAGGCATGCCACATGAGTGAGACCCTCTACCGCACCCCTCCACCCTTCCGGAGCCCCTGCTCCCAAGCCTGTCCAGTGAGTGAGAACTTCTGCAGTGCTTGACACTCTTGGGACTCTCAGATCCAACCTAAGCCCAGGCCTGGCTAGTGTGTGGGAGAGCTTCTGCGCTCCCCTCTGCCCCCTGGTCCAGGGACACAACAGAGGGGCACCACAGGTTCACTGTTGTGCCAGAGGGGTACAGCAGGTTCACTTCCAAGGGACGCAGCACAAAGGAGCTGAACACAAAGGTTAGATACAAGCCAGGCATAACTGGATAGACTCAAAGTTAGTAGAGCTGCACCTGATTTTCAGTAAGTGCTAAGGTTATAACTGCAACAAAGTTCTACACCAAAGGTCAGAGGTCAGTGCTATGTAAAATAATGAAGACAAGTAGCAAAATGCAATCTCAGGCCTTGAGCCCACCCAGAACAAGTGCAGAGGACATTGGCTCAGCTTAAACCCATGAATCGATAGTGTCAGAAATAAAGAAACAACAGCAGAAAGGTATAGAGGAAATCAGAACAGAATCAGTTTCTGAAATAAAAAAAGAAATCTCTGAATTCATGGCACCTGAAGTAAAGAATCAAATGCAGAAACATATGGAGGAAACCCAATCTGAAAAAACTGTACAGTAAAAGAATTAATAACTGCTTCTAAAGAAGACGTTGATAAAAAAATAGAGATTAGAAAAGTGATGGATTCCTTGAATATAGGAAGGAAATAGGTCACATGAAGCAGAGTCAAAGAGCTACAAAGAACTTAAAATCTCAATCACAAACCTGAAAAACCGTTTGAGTGAAAGTGAAGACAGAGTTTCAGATCTTGAAGACGCTAGTGCAGCTAGTGAAAAAGTAAGAAAGGATCTCTTAAAAACAACTGGGATGCAGGAAAAAATAATTCGTCACCTGCAAGACATTGAGAAGATGAACAATGTGAGATTAATAGGCATCAATGGAAAGGATGGAGTCAAGACAAATGATGTAAAAAGAATATGAGCAGAAGTAATAGCAGAAAACTTCCCAAATATGAGGAAACAATCTGACATTAAGGTAACTGAAGTGTAAAAAATGCCAAATAACTTCAACCCAATTAAGAGCACACCGAGACATATAATAGTCTAGATCTCAGAAATCCAGCATAAAAATAATATGCTGAAAGCTACTAGAGAAAAGAAGCAGATCACATTCAAAGGAAAACCCATCAGAATTATGGCCGACTTTTCTTCACATGAAGAAACCATGAAGGCAAGAAGAGCATGGAGCAGAATACTTCAAGTTCTCTATGAAAACAAATTCCAGCCAGACTACTATACCCTGCAAAACTCTCTTTCAAGTTTGATGGAGAAGTGAAATACTTCCATGACAAAGAACAACTAAAGAATTTCATGATGAGAAAGCCAACCCTACACAAACTACTAAAAGATGTTCTAGAGAGAGGGACCAAAATGATCAGAACTCCACCAATGAGAAAAGAAGGAACCCAGTAAATAGGGTAAACAATTAAACACAGGACAAAAAGGAGTAAACAACAGCAGGTAGATAACATGTCAATCATAAGTCAACACATTCCAATTATAATCATCAACATAAATGGACTCAATTTGCCAATTAAGAGAAATAGACTGGCACAGTGGATTAGAAAACAAAATCCAACAATATACTGTATACAAGAAGCACACTTAACTCATAAATAAATTCATTGGCTGAAAAATCAAAGGATGGAAAACAATACTACATGCCCCAGCACCTCAGAAGAAAGTAGGGGTAGCAATCCTGTTTTCAGACAGTCTCAACTTCTAACCAAGAATGATCAAATGAAATAAAGAAGGCCACTATATACTGGTTAGGGGAAAAATTCAAGAGGAAGAGGTAACACTCATAAATGTATATGCACCAAACATGGGAGCACCCAACTATATAAGACAAATCTTAATGAACATGAAAAATCTAATATCCAATACCACAATATTAACAGGAGACCTTAACACCCCCTTATTCCAAAAAGATAGGTCAAACAGACAAAAAATTAGCAAAGAAGTAGCAGAACTGAACCAGAGCTTGGAACAAATGGACTTGGTGGACATATACAAAGTGTTCCACCCAACTACAGCTGTATACACATTTTTTTCAGCTGCACATGGGTCATTTTCTAAAATAGACCACATAATAGCCCATAGGTCATGCTTAAGTATATGCAAGAAAACAGAAATTATCCCATGCATATTATCTGACTACAGTACAATGAAACTGGAAATAAATGACAAAAGAAACCAGAAAAAAACCTAAATACATGGAAATTAAACAACACCCTACTCAGCAATCAATGGGTTACAAATGAAATTAAACAAGAAATTTAACAATATCTACAGCTGAATTTTCATTCAATTTATCAGAATTTATGGGAAGAGATAAAAGCAGTTCTCTGAGGGAAGTTCATAGCTATGAACTTATACATTAGGAAAACAGAACGGGAACAATTAAATGCCCTAATGCTGGACCTCCAACATCTAGAAAAGGAAGAGCAAACCAAACCCAGCATCCAAAGACGGGAAGAAATCATAAAGATTAGAGCAGAAATTAATTCAGTTGAGACGCAGAAAACAGTTCAAAGTATCAATGAATCAAAAAGCTGGTTCTTTGAAAGACTAAATAAAATTAATAAGCCACTAGCTAACCTCATCAAAAAGAAGAAGGAAAAAATTCAAATACAAGCAACAAGGAATGAAAAGGTAGTCACCACAAACCCAGTGGAAATTCAGAAGATTATCAATAGCTACTTTAAGAATCTTTATGCTCACAGAGTAGAAGACACAGATGAAATGGACAGATTCCTAGAAAGGTACAAATTACCAAAACTGGCAGGTCCTGATGGCTTCACAGCTGAACTCTACAAGAAATTTACAGAAGATATAATCCCTGCATTCCTCAAACTCTTCAGTGAAATTGAAAAGGAAATAGTTCTCCCAAAATCATTCCTGGAGGCAAGTATTACACTGATAACAAAACCAGGGAAAGACACAACTAAAAAAGAGAACTATAGGCCAATCTCCTTCATGAATATAGAAGCAAAAATCCTCAATAAAATCCTAGCAAGCAGAATACAGCAAATTGGAGAAAAAGAAAGGCTGCAAGGTCAGCCAATGTTTTGGCCCTAGCCTTTCAAGGTCAGTGAATACTCAGGATGTAGGAGAACCTATACTGTAACATCATGTAACTCAGTAGTGCCCCAAATTTTCTGATCAAGGAGATTATGGAGCCACAGCAGAATGCGATCAATGATGTATGGTGTGCCTAAGGAGAGTCACATGGAGAGAAAACTTTTTCTCAGGCTTCCACAGAGCAAATTGGTCAAGTAATGGCTGTGACTCATCCACAAGGCTGACACTGACAAGGGATCTACAAAGAGTGGTACAGGGTTAAAGGATAAACCCTGAGGGTACCTGACTGACCTTATCTGATACAAAAGTTACATTTTTTGTTATATAGCTCTTGCTTTAACTCGGTCTTAACCATCCAGCAGAAAAGTATAAAAATGGAGGTATGAGCCGGGCGTGGTGGCTGTAATACCAGCACTCGAGAGGCTGAGGCAGGAGGATTGTTGTGAGTTTGAGACCAGCCTGAACTACAAAGTGAGCTTAAGTCCAGTCTGAACTGCATAGTGAGACCCTGTCTCAAAAAGACAATAAAATAAAATAAAATAAAATAAAAATGGAAGTATGTATATAAAGTTATATTAATATAATGAGCTATGAATGGCTCAAGTCAACAACTTCTGTGGATAACCCGCTTCTATTGGGGACTGCTGATCTGTGTTGGATTGTTTTATTAAAAAAAATATGTATATATAATTAGCCATCCATGTTTTGAAAATTGGTAACATATATATCGTCATATGTTACCCTGTTATGTCACTTGTTCTCTCTGTTTTTACCTCTATTCTTCACTCTTCAAGTTAAAATGCAAATAAATAAATTTTAAAAAATCAAAAAAATCCTCAATAAAATCCTAGCAAATAGAACACAGCAAATCATCAAGAAGATCATACACCATGACCAGGTAGGATTCATCTCAGGGATGCAAGGATGGTTCAATATTTGAAAGTCTATAAATGTAATATACTATATCAATAGAGTGAAATCTAAAAACCACATGATCATCTCAATTGATGAAGAAAAAGCTCTTGACAAAGTCCAACACTCATTCATGTTCAAAGTCCTACAAAAAATTAGAATAGAAGGCCTCTATTTCAATTTGATAAAAAGCCGTCTACGACAACCCAATGGCTAATATAATTCTAAATGGGGAAAAACTGAAATCTTTTCCTCTTAGATCTGGTACAAGCCAAGGATGTCCTCTATCACCCCTCCTATTCAATATAGTTCTGGAATCATTAGCTAGAGCCATTAGACAAGAGGGAGAAATAAAAGGAATAAGAATAGGTAAAGAAGAAGTCAAATTATTATTATTTGCAGATGACATGATACTTTACTTAGAAGACCCAAAAAACTCCTCCAAGAAGTTACTAGAATTGATACAGAAATTCAGTAGCATAGCAGGATACAAAGTCAGTAGCATTCCTCTACACAGATAACAGATACGCTGAGGGAAATTATAGAAACAATACCTTTTACAATAGCACGGTGGAAAACAAAATACCTTGGAATTCATCTGACTACAGAAGTCAAAGATCTTTTCATGGAAAATTACATTATTCTTTGAAAAGAGAGATTGTAGAGGATTTCAGAAAATGGAAAGATATTCCCTGCTCCTGGATAGGAAGAACCAACATCATGAAGATGGCTATAGTCACAAAATTGTTATACTGATTTAATGCAATCCCTATCAAACTATCACCAACATACTTCCCAGACCTAGAGAAATCGTTCCTAAAATTTATTTGGAACCAGAAAAGACCTAGTATAGAAAAGGTAATCCTGGCCAACAAAGAAAAGGCAGGAGGCATTACAATTCCTGACTTAAAATTATACTACAAAGCTACTGTGATAAAATCAGCATGGTATTGGCAATGAAATAGACCTGAGAATCAATGGAATAGAGTAGAAGATGTAGCGGGTCAAATGGACCTCAAATCCTATCTTCCTAAGGCATCTTCATACTGATTTCCACAGTGGTTGTACCAGTCTACACTCCCACTAACACTGTAAAAGTATTTCTTTTCCCCCACAACCCCTCTAGCATCTGTTATTGGTTGAGGTCTTGATAGCCATTCTTTCTGAGGTGAGATAGAATCTCGGTGTTGTTTTAGTTTTAATTTCTTGAATGGATGATGATGGTGAACATTTGATATGTGTATATTCTAATCTGTTCTTTGAATTTGATTTTTAAAATTTCTTTATATTTCTCAATACTATTTCTTTGTCTGAAGGACAGCTGGCTAAAATTTATTCCCACTCTGTGGATAGTGTTTTCACTCTATTGGTGATTTCTTTTGACATGCAAAAATTTTCAGTATGATGTGATCCCAGTTGTTGAGTCTTTGAAGTATTTCCCATGCAGTGTTGGTTTTGTTCAAACACTGTCTACCTACTCTTATGTCTTCAAGATTTACACTTACTTTCTCTTCCAGTAAATTTAGTGTTTCTGTTTTAATATTTAAATATTTAATCCAGTTTGACTGTAATTTAGTGCATGGTGGTAGACATGGGTCTAGTTTTAGTGTTTGGCATGCAGAGAGCCAGTTTTTCCAGGTATCTTTCTTCCAGTGCACATGTTTGGCCACTTTGTCAAAGATAAGGTGGATGAATGTGTTTTCAGTTGTATCTTAATCTTCTAAACTGTTTTGTTGATCCTCAGGTTTGTTTTTTCCCAGTACCATGCTGATTTTATCACAGTAGCTTTGTTGTATAATTTCAAGGCAGGGATTGTGATGCTTCCTGCCTTACCTTTGTTGCCCAAGATTACTTTTGTTATTCTAGGTCTCTTCTGGTCTCAGATGAACTTTAGGAATGTTTTATCTAGATCTTTGAGGTATGCTAGTGATATTTTGATTGGGATTGCATTAAACCTGTGTAACAGTTTTGAGAATATGGCCATTTTCTCTATGATTTGTAGTATCAGGTGGTTTTTGTCTTTGGTCTATTAATATGGCACATTACATTTATTGACTTGAACCATCCCTGAATTCCTGGGTCATGGTGTATAATGTTCTTAATGATTTGCTACATTCTGTTCGTCAGTATCTTACTGAAGATTTTTGCATCTATGTTCATTAGAGAGATTAGTGTGTAATTTTCTTTTTTTGGTTGGATTGTTCTCAATTTTTTTTTAATTTAAAATGTTTGGGGGCTGGGGAGATAGCTCAGTTTAATAAGTGCTTGCCTGGCAAGTGCAAGGGCCTGAGTTCAATCCTTGGCTCTGCAAAATAAATAAATAAATAAATAAATAAATAAATAATCTTTTATTTATTTATTTGGTACAGGGTCTCGATATGCAGATCAGACTCATGGTAATCCTCCTGTCTTAGTCTCCCCAGCACTAGGATTACAGACTGGCACCACCACACCCAGTTTTAACGGCCAGCATAGTGCACCTGGAGTTCTGGGGCCACCACAGCCTGTGGTGATGAAGATCGAATCCAGGTCCTCATGCTTGCCAGGCAGACACCTAGACTGCTGAACTATCTCTCCAGCCCCTTTCTCTAATTTTGGTATCAGAGTAATCTTGTTTTTAGGAATAATGTTGAAAGTATTGCTTCTTTTTCAGTTTCATTAGAGTTTGCATATTAGTGGCATTAGATCTCTACACTTCTTATAGAATTCATCAGTGAACCTATGAGGGCCTAGGCTTCTTTTCTGTGGGTAGGTTTTCAATGTTATTTAGGTTTATATTTAGAGTATTTATAGCTTCTTGATTGTTTTGGTAATTCACATGTGTTTAGGAATCTGTCCATTCCTTTTGTGTTTTCCATTTTATTAGAGTACATGCTCTTAAAGTAGGAACTAACTGGATTTCCACAGGATTTGTTGTGATTTTATCCTTTTTATTCCTAATGCAAAATGTATGTAAACACTCTGAGGTCTGACTTTCCTTTGGGAGCAGTCTAACCCGTGGTATCCTACCTTCCTCTGGTTCTCCTCTTGGTACTATATTAGGGGTATTAATGTCTTTAGGGCATTCATAACATGATTTCTGACAAGCATCTCTCTGTCCTCTGGCCCCATCTTAGCTTGTTTTTCTTCACATTATCCCTAAATCCTAACAACATTTGGCCTATTTGAACTAAGATGTAATGATGCAACTTCTTGGGATGCAAGTTTTTAATCCTACTTCCTGAGTGGAGCCTCTCTGTCTCTGTCCTCTGCCTGTTTCTTAAAGTTGGCATTCCTCAAATATCTGTTCTTAAGCTTCTCTCCAGTCACCTCTTTTGGGCTGTTGATCTTTCAGAGAATTTAATCAAGGCTATGGATTTACTCTTTCTTAGAAAAGTGTATATTCCTATTTATATATGAAGTTGTGCATATCCTTCCTAGAGGGTCACGACCCCCCTATAAACACAAATTCAGACACATTTGCTTTCATAATCCCTGGGCTTCCTCTCCTAGGTCCTTCACTTTCCACTTACCCACCAGTGATTTCAAAACTCTCTCAGGCCCAGACCTTTCTCAGATTTTGGCTGTCTCTAGGCCATCCCTGCCAGGTGACATCTGTCTGTGGGATGTGTTTCCAGTTGAGGTGTCCTCGCTACCCATGGGCTCATTCTTCTGCTCGTATCTCAGTGGGTGGCTTTGTCCTTTGAGTCGTCAACTAATCCACAACCTGTTAAAACTGTCTTGACTTCTTCCATATCATTGTCTACATCAAATCAATGAATCTGAAGTGGGTGCCAGAGCCACCTTTTGCCCCCAAGTCCCAACTTCAGGTTAGGTCACCATTCTCTGTCATCTGGGAGGCTTACCAGTCATCTGCTACCTGGTCTCCAAGACTCTGGAGTCAGCCTCTGTCCTGTTCTTGTGTGGGCTCCAGCCTCCAGGCTTCAAAGAACCTTTGGGAGTCAAAGGGCAGCATTTTTCTCTCTGTTTGCATCGTGAAATCCTGAAGGGGGCTGATAGGTCATGGATATCGCTACCAAGTACAGCTCATATGTACTTCATAGACTGCAAGGCCTGGGGCCTCTGTTAAGCATTTCAGATATATCAAGTATTTCCCATATAGGGGCTATCATGGGAATGGACAAATACATAAACCTAATTTTCTGATCTTTGGAAGTAAAGCTGTTGGCTATGGGCACTTAGAAGAGCACTGAATCCTCCTAACTTTGGCTGTACAGTGGTACTCAGGGAAAACTGCTCAGAGGAGGAGTGAGGTGAGCAGGGATAAGTGGAGGATGAAACTTGTGAGGCTGGGAAACAGAAGGAGAAATGCAAGATGCAGGCAAAGTGTGAGCCAAGCTCAAGGGCCATAGAGGACTCTGAGTAGGACCTGGAAAGGGGTGCCCCAGAAACTGATCTGCAGAAATAAGTCTGGAGGAATAAGGAGCAGCTGGATATTGGCCCCAAATAATCAAATGTCTTTTGTGTGTGCTCTGTGCTCCCCAGGACCAGCTACTCTTCTGCGATGACTGCGACCGTGGCTATCACATGTACTGTTTAAATCCCCCAGTGGCTGAGCCTCCAGAAGGTAATGATGATGAGGTCAACAATAACAACATCAGCCACTACCACTCACTGAGCCCTCACTGTGGTGCAGGCCTTGCACTAAGGGCTTTTCATGTCTTGTCTCATTTAATCATCACAACCCTATGAGGTAGGTACAATCACTGTCATATTAACATGAGGAAACTGAGGCATGGTTCAACCAGCTGAAATTTCAACTTGAGGGCTGAGGAAACACTCCTTAGGCATGTGGCTGAGATGTGGGAGGGGGAGATTCTGGGGAAGCAAGGGATGGCCCAGGAGCAAGGATTTTCACAGAGCTCAGCTAATGGCCTCTGAGAATTTACTTCTTGCTGAACATGACCGTAGTATGTCTTCAGGACTGAGATTCGATCTCTGAATTGTGAAAGGCAAAGGAAAATAAGGTTGGCAAGAAGTTAGCATCACTGGTCTAGGACTCTGACATCAAGAGGGGGCTGTTACTAATGCTATCTTGTTTTTTATAGGAAGCTGGAGCTGCCACTTATGCTGGGAGCTGCTCAAAGAGAAAGCGTCAGCCTTTGGCTGCCAGGCCTAGAGCCCCAGGCCACAGAAAGTAACCTGAGCTGGACAGGCTGAGCCAGAGACCAGTTCCAACTAGGATGCAGCCACCCTCCCACACTTCCAAACAGACCAGCTGTAGGGAAAACAAATACCCACAGCAGGGTGTGGACATGTGGGACCAAGAGGGTGAGGCGTCTACTTTACCTCTTGCCCACAGATGGCACTTCAGTTAGCATCTCCTTGTTTCTACCAGAAGGATTTTGCACTTTTGAAGAATAACCCCAGCCCTGGTCCTGTGGAATCCTCACTTTTACCCTCGCACTACGACTTTCTCACTGGTTTCCATTTTAAGGGAAGCCATTTTGTGAACACTCATCAATCAGTTGGGCGTTATTTTTAAATCTATCTTTGCACAGCCTCTGCACCCCCAGTTTAGCCTCTTCATACTAGATCTGCACCAGAGGAAGAAAGTGCTATGGAGAAGTTGTTGCTTATTCTAAGCCACTGGAAAATTCTAGACTTGGATCCTGGAGGCCATCTTGAGGATGGAGCCTTGAAACCCCTTCTTGTTCCTTAGTCTTTGTGGAGAAGAAGAGTTCTTTGTGGAACCTCAACAGTGGTGTCCATAGCTGGGGTGGTCTTGACTGACTGAATTATCACTTGGAGGGGATGGAGAGGTACTGAGAGATGGGAAGAAACATTAGGAAAATCATGTTGAGGCCTGCGATAGCCATTCAGTGTTATTTGTGAGGAGAGACTTGGCAAGGGACTGGGTTAGTTCCTTACCTGTCAGAGCTGAGGCACACTTGAGGTGAGACAATCACAGCCCATGGAGAGAGGAGACTGCTCAAGGCTCTGCCTCTGACTGAGCTGAGTATACAGGTATGGTTCAGCTCCTCCTGGTGGAACTTGGGCTCCAGTCAGGTGAGCAGAGACTCCCAGTCACATGTCCAAATGATGGCTACAGGGACCACAGCTTTGAGAAACTCTTCAGTATTGATGTTACACTACGAGTTCTTTTTCCCAAGGAATTTCTTCCTGTCACATGGTGTAAGTGTGCTATTGTCTGCAGAGATCTGATGGGAAATTTTAGGACAAAGGACTGATAATTGTTACTTAAGTGGATGGTAATGGTAATGTGATTATTTGGATTATTTGTGATACGGTGGTGATGATGTTGACCCCTCAGCTTGTAGGCTGTTTTTATCTCCTACCTGCCCCCGCCCCCCATAGGAGCTGGACTCTTCATTTTTAAGTGTTTCCAGAAGAAAGAGGCTGGAGCCTATATTCTGAGAACTCTGTGTTGGAGGACAGCTCAGCAGGCTGAAGTGACCTGGACTGTCTGAATTGCAGTAGCAGCATAATAACCGACACAGTTCTAGAGAAATCATTTGCCCAAAGGGCAGGTCACTGTGAGTGGGGCCCCAGCGCATGCTCAACTTTCCTGAAATCAGCTCCATCTCTGTAGTCTGGCAGCATACAACAAAGGCCAGGTTATTTTTAGTTGTTTGGCTCCTGAAGAAGCCCCTAGAGACCTGGGCTAGTTGGGCCACTTCTGCCTGGCTGCAGTGTTGCTGTGTAACTCAGCAGGGGACATCCAGTCACTCTCAGCCAGGGGATCCAGGGCAGCCGGGCATCCAGCCAAGCCATGTGGCTCCCCCTGCTCCTTTGTAGACTGACCTGTGTAGAATGACCTTTGTAGAATGACCAAGGAATGGGGGTCACTCTCCTGCGGGGCCCACGGCCTCAGAATGAGTTACACTCCTATGTAAGGATTTCTTTTAAAGGACCCCTGTCCAGATCAGATTTTTCTCTTCCTTGTAAGCTATTTTCTTCTTTATGATAGTCAGTGAGCTGGTCTGGACACTGAAATAGGAATAGGGCTGGGAGGGTCCTAGCACATGGAGGGGGACATTTTGTCTTGCGATTGTCATGTCTCATGGTCTTTCCACACAACCCGAAGCAGATTCTCCCCAAAGGCTGACTATTGGCTTGGAGAGTCATTTTAAATTGATTACAGGAAAAGAACTCCTAGGTCTTCCCAAATGCCACAGTGGCTTAAAAGTGGAAAAGACAACACTGAAGTCAAAAGTGGTGGCTTCACAAGTTGCCCAGTCCTCTTGTGGGGAAAGCACAAATCCATTCCTTGTAGAAATGCAGATGATGGGCCCATTGAGCCTGCAGCCACATCCCCAGCTCATGAAGCTAGAGTGGACCTAGGCTCCCGAGCCACAGCAGGGTGTGGGTGCCTGTCTGCCGCTGTAGGGGCCTGGGCTCTGGAATCACATCGGAAAAGGCCTGGGCTTCCACTGCCAGGAAGCAATGACCTCCCCCTTCTGTAAGAGCCTCAGTGTTCCCATCCAGAAAGTGGGGTAGCAGAGCAGCTTGCAGAAGGGGCTGTGCAAGCAGACGGACGCATCCGTGGTCATGTGTACCACCTTCTGCACTGGAGAGGGAAGCTGCTGCGGGTAAACTTCAGATCAGCTTGCTTCTTCAAGCCCCTCAGAATGAGATAGAGCCCTGGGGTGCATGTGAAGGGTGAGGGCTTCAGGGTGGCCTCTGCCACTGAGTACCCATGTGACCTTGGGCAAGTCACTTACTAGCCCTGAACCTCACTTTGTCCACCTGTAAAATGGAGATGCTAACATCCTCCCCGCCTGCTCCTGCTGGGAGCCTTAAAACATTATGCGAGCAGCGAGCAGCGACTGCAGAGCAGAGCTTCGGAAGGCAGGGCTCCAGGTGCTGCTCACAAAGGCCTGTGGGCGTAACAGCTGACATGAGCTGCCTTCTTGGGCTCTCCCTGTAGATGCAAGGGAGTTTAAAGTTGAAGAGCCCAGGCTGCTTGTAGCCAGGGCCACCAGGCCTGGCTGGGACCAAGGAGATGGCTTCGCATGGAAGAGGGACTCACCAGGTGGCTGGGTGCTTTGGGATGAGGGTCCTTCCAATGCTCCCTTCTGTGCCACCGTTAACCAGCCTGCCAGGGAGCTCTGCCTTCTAGGGGGAGCAGCTTGTTTCCCTTCAGGCCCACGCTCACTCTAACCAAGCCTGACTCTGCTGGGACCTAGCGGGCTGATCTTGGCCCAGTGACCACCTCTCTGCCGGCCTCCTGGCCCACGCGTACCTTGCAGCCAGGCAATGGCCAGGATTAAAGCCAGGGCGTGGGCCTCATGTGAGGCAGGCCAGAGGTGAGAGCCTGCAGAAGCTGATGGAAGATGAGGTCCTGCTTCCTGCTTGATATCTCTGAAACACTAATTTGGGGGCCTGTAGTAAATCTAGAGAAGGTAGCTCTATGGGGAAAGGGAAGTGATTTATATCCCAGCACTCCTTCTGCAGCAAGCCCTCACAGCACCTGGCTCTGCCACCTTCTGTTGCTGCCTGGGGCCAGGCTGGAGTCCAGGGAAGGCAGCAGAACTCCACTGCAGAGGCTGCTTCCTGAGACCTAGGCTTGGACCCCCATGGGGTCCCTAGGTATCAGGGAGGCCAGATTCCTTCAGAGCTGGGGAAGATAATGGGCTTTGTTAGCTGGCTGTTGGAGGGCCTGCATATCCCAGGGAAGGTCTTGTGACACCCTGGGGAGTTTCGCTTCTGGTGCATTTTTTTTATCTTTATGCTTTGAATCTTCCAGCCTTCCTCTTAAAAAGTCCAGACATTTTAAGGAATAAAAATGATGCAATTGCTGCTACTTTTCCTTTGGGGGCAAGTTGAGGAGACTTGTGCTCTTCTGTGGTGTTGAAGGAAGATTCCTGCCTACCTCAGGCCCCAGGTGCAGATCAGGGCTGCAGCCAGCCTCTTGGAGGCCACAAGTGCTTGGCTGGGGCCTAGGCAGGTCTCAAGGGCCACCGTGCTGCCCTCCCCCAGGCTGGTTCTCGCCTGGTTTGGAAGTGCTGACAGGCAAACACTTCCCTTGCCTCTCACACCCCCTGGTATCCACTCTTGGCCCCTCCTTGGGGAATCATTGTGTCACAGCTCAAGGAGAAGTTGGCTTCCTGGGGCCAAAGCCCTGAGTCCCAGGCCTGGCTCTTCTCAGGGGTGGCATTGACGTCACCTTCAGTACTCTGGTAGGCCGGCAAGCTGATTAAGGAGCGGGAAAGGAGATCCTAGAAGGGTCAGTCCTGTCCCTGCCCTAACTGTCTCAATGCCTCAATGCCCTATTGTATTATACTTTCTGGAATCTTACTTAACCTGCAAAGGATGCCTTTGCTTTTCAGATGATCACTGTAGTGGATGAGGAATGGGGCAGACATTTCAATTCTCCTCAGTGGCGAGTGTCCCACCCAGCCCTGGCTGCTCTGCAGTTGCCTGGTGTGGACAGACCCCATCCCAGTGTGCCCAGGCATTCGGCCTGTCCACGATTCTCTGCCAGCTGCCACAGCTGCCTGCCCCAAGTTGGAAACAGCAAGATAGGTGGGGTGGTTCAGCGCCTTCGGGACAGCCAGGAGCCTCAGGGAGCTGGGAATCCTGTTCTAAGGAGGCTGGAGGTGAGATAGGTGTCTTGGTCTTCAGGTGGGGCTCTTGCTCCATGGGGGAGGAGGGCAGAGAAAGTAGGAGGGTGCTCGCAGCTCCTGCAGTGAGGGGCTGGGCTGCAGGTCTCCCTTGCCATGCTTCAAGCCAGGCGCTGGTGGTGGGGTTCCTACCGACCGGTCATACTTCCAGTGAGTTTCCCAGAAGGAGCAGCGAAGCTGCTGTGTGCAGAGAAGATGGAGAATCACACAGGGTGGCAGCAAGACCCCTGTGGGTTCTGAGCACACCCTGACTGTGACCCCCAGCTGAAAAGGACTGAGCCCTGAGGCTGTGAGGTGTGTCACTGGCCAGAGGGCACAGCAGCGCTTGGCTTCCCTCTCTGTCCTCCCCTCTCCTTGGCTCCATGGCCCCAGGAGGTTGAGGGCCGGAGGCCTTGAATGAGGGACACTGGCCTCCCTGTGTTGGCCCTGCCGTGAGAAGGCAATGTCTCTGCAGACAGGCAATGTCTCTGCAGACGATGACATTGTCCAGGGTGGGCCAGAAGAAGGCAGCACTGTGGCTGGTGGGCAGCCAGAACTCTTGGACAGCAGTGTGGTTACTAATAACGCTTTAGCCCAGGCAGATGGCACTAGCCCAGCCTGGAAGTAAGTGCTGCTGGGGGCCAGAAGCTGTCCCTCTGTCAGAAGTGGGAGTGGCCAGGAACCCCAGTCCCTGGGTTAAATTCACACTCTCCCTGGCTCAGCTCTCTGTATTAATATTAATATCTGTGAGACCAGAGTTGTATGTACACTCTCTCTCTCTTTCTCTCTCTCTCTCTCTCTCTCTCTCTCTCTCTCTCTCTCTCTCTCTCTCTCTCTGTGCTTGATGAATCCAAGGGAGCTGCAGCTGTCCCCCCAGGATGGGAGTCCAGAGGCTCCAGAGCCCTGCCAGCCTGGCCACAAGGCTCAGGGCTGTAAAGGGGCCTTGTGTGTAGAGAGCCATTGGTTGCACCAGCGCCCTCCTTCTCCAGCTCACCTCTGCCTCTTTGGGTGAGATATTTAGTGACAGTGGCGGACTTGTAAACAAAGACTGTCTCCATTCTGCTATCAAAGGGAAGCAAAGCCTATGGTGGCATAGGGTGTAGGGCTTTTACTACATCATCCTTTCATGTTTATGGCCCATGGGGGCCTTTGTTTTCTCCTGTGTTTCTTCTCCCTGTACCTCTCTTCCTTCCCTCCTGCCAGGCAGGATTCTGAAGAGCAGGGTGGTGGGGGAGCAAAATAGCATCATCCAGGAAGAGAATGCAGCTGTGCACCTTTTCAGCACCTACTTGGAGTAGTCTAAGGTAGGGACTGGGAAAAGCAGAGGAAACAGCACTCGGTAGTTCCTGGGCAAATGCATGAAGATACAGGATGTCCATCTCAGCGTGGAGGAGGTGTGGGTACAGACAAGGCCTGTGGGGAGTCTGGTGGCCAGTGCACTCTGTCCATGAGGCACTTGGGAAGGCCAGTGGGTCACACTTGGGCAAGCAATGGGGACCACTTGTCTGCTGTGTGCTGCTCAGGGTGCTGCTTCTCAGAAAGCAAATGGGCACATTTCCTGATGCCAAGAGCAATTGCTTCCTGGGCTGGTACTGGCTTGGGCAGGGCCTAACTATGTGCACAGCAATGCTTTAGGGTCTATACAGCTGGGAAAACAACCACGTGCAGACCTGGCCTACAGGCTGCTTTTTAGCTGTGGTTATAAATTCTGCCACGGAATCTTGACATGTGTTAAGTAGTACGCCTCATGGGAAGGTGTCTGTGCACGTCTGGGGCTCTGTTAACGACGTCCATTCATCAGTGGAAGACTATCAGGTGGATACATCTGGTTATGTCCTCTGAAGGCTGTGGAGAAGCCAGGTGTCCTCAGCCCCACTGCTTCCATGTTTCCCCAATGCCTGGCTACCGTTGGAAGAGCAGTGGCAGTGACATGCTGGAGGCATCTGAGGGGACTGTGCTGAGTGGCCAGAGGCTGTCTCTGAAAGCCGCTTTCCAGTTCCTGGGGTGCAGCATGGGGCAGTGCCATCAGCAGGGCCTAAGCAGCAGCAGAAAATGACCCACATGGTGGTCTTGTCCAGGTCCAGCTGGAGTAGTAGTGGCGCTGGAGCCTAGTATGCAGATTAGATCAGCTCCCATGGGGACCCTGGCAAGGGAGGCTCAGTGTGCAGGGGCCACTCCACATGGTTAGTGTGCGTGTGCGTGTGCGTGTCTGCGTGAAGCCCACTGCTAGAGGTGTTTTTAGTAAGCCTCTTCTGCCTGCCTTCAGCAGGGGACTCTTCAGATCCTAGCTTTATGCTTCACTTGACTGCCAGTTGTCTGTGTTGACAGCACTGGGAGTAAACCATTTGCTCTATCTCTGCTTTGCTCTGTGCTGTTCCCTGAAGAAGCCACACCAGGGGCTAGAGAGTGAAGTGCTGGTTTGGCAAAGGCCAGGGTCTTCCCCTGTGGAAAGTCAGCTTGGGCTGGTCAGAAGCAATTCATGGGGAGGCTCTTCTGGGCTGTGACTCTGAGCAAGGGGGGACTTCAGTGGCCTCTGTAGAGAGGACATGAGGCTGGGCTACGAGTCTGGGGCCTGAGAGCTGTCCACATGTCCTGGGGCTTGGCCACCCATGCTTATGAAGGCACACAGGGGAGATTCTTTACAATAAAACTGCCTAGGAATGGAGGTTGACCCCTGTCTAGCACTGGTGGGAAGGAGGGAGAAAGCCCATGTGACTTGGACTCCATTGAGGCCAGACTAATGACACTGTCCCAAGCAGCCAGCAGGGCATCGGAAGCCTCGGCTTGGGTCAGGCGTGAGGCACCAGGGACAGGCTTCAGCTTCCAACCCTATTGCCAATTGCTGAATCTACCCTGGTTGTTCACAGTCTTAGGAATCCACTGCCCTCCCAGGCTCTGGGCTGCATTCAGAACAGGACCTTGCAATGCTCTGATGTTCTCGATCACTGGTCCCCATGGTGCCCTTGATCTGCAGGTAGGATGCAGGCATCCTATGTGGGCACAAGAAAAGGAGCCATTCCAGTGTCACACCACCAGCACCCCCATGTGTGCTCTCGCCTTTTAGCCTTTGTCCCCACTCCTTTGGATCTCAGTCATGTAGAGTGACCACAAGAGTCAGCTGTGGCACAGACAGTGCTGTAATGGTGGGGTTTCCCTTCAAGCCCTTGAACTCCACCATGCTGGGCATCTGTACCTAGTGCCGCATGGCCTCTTGCTGACTAAACAATGGGAGTTTTTGCCTTTTGGCTTGGGTGTGCAACACAGGCCAGTCCAGCTTTGTGAAGTTAGAGAAAAGGGCTGCAGACTGTGGAAGTTGTGTGGAGGGGCCCAAGGACCACATCTCCATTCAACGCCCTCTACCTTCTCTACAAAGCCACCACAGCAGCAAGCAAACGATGTGTCCATTCCCCACACTGCTGGCTCTGCTCCTCCTTCAGGGGTGATGTGATTGTAGTTTCAGCCTCTCGGTGTGTGTGCGTGCACATGTGCACCCTGGTCCTCTGTCTTCTGGAGATGCTCATTTCTCCCAGGTGTCACGTCCTACTCTTTTTGTGGCTCCTAATGTGAAAAGTGCTGTGATGTTTCTGCCTAAGGATGTGTCAAGATCTCTGGGCGTTTCAGTGTTGGAGATGTGGCTGTGCCCATCTCCCACCATCCCAAGGGGCACATGGGTGGATTGTTAATGTCTCCAGCAGAATCTAGTTTGGAAATGGCTCTCATCTGGACACCAACTGACCTAGGGCTTGTCTGGAGGAGGAGAGGCGGCTGCTCTTCATTCAGAAGGTGGGAGGAGTTGTTATCTTTGCAGCTCCTGGAGCTCTCAGTCCCTCCGGGGACCCTTCCACATTCACAAAGCCTGAGTCACAAGCCCTGTCTCTTCCTTGCTGTGGTTAGTGTCTAGTTCTGTGATTGGTTAGTAGTGTTGACTACCCATGTAGCAAATCTTTTGTCTGCAATTTAGAGAATGTGTAAACAAATAAAAGGCTTTAAAACTCCTGGAAGCTCTGTGTTATTTCCCCTCACCCTTGTCTGTAGAAGAGTGATTGTCCTTGTGTGCATTGTGCTTTGGTGGAGCCTTTTCCTGTTGGGGTAGAGTGTGTGTGCTGGGTGTGTGCGCGCCTGTGTGTGTGTGGACACATGCACGCTTGTGCACCGGGTGTGGGGACACCCTTGGTACCTATGAGAAGACTCGGGAGCCCCAAGGCGGTGGATTCTGAGCCCTCTGAGCTCCCGGGAAACCACCCCGGCAGCTTTCACGGGCACAGCAGGCATCACAATTTCAGGCCTCAGCTGAGAGCTCCAGCTGGCAGCCGCAAGCGGCCCATTTGCCGGAGACCCCTCTGTGGAGATCACAGGGCTTTCCAAGGCTGGCTCACTAGAATTTCAGGCAGAGGGAAGGTCAGGGACTCAGAGATGGCCACAGCAAAGGGGAGGAGCACGGCAGGGCTCAGAGACACTGGACAAGGTCCCCCAGAAGCCAACCCCACCCACCCCTGCCTGTTTCCCCCTTCCTCTTGCCCTCTCAGGGCAGAAGCTCCTTCTGTAAAGGGCAGCAAAATGGCTGCCCTGGGTGAGCAAAGGCTGTGGGGAAGCTACCCCTGCTCCCAGAATCTCCAGAATTTGCCTCACAATGACCTTAGAGGAACAGTTTCTGGGGTCAGGGCTCCTGGTCCACAAGGAGATTGCTTTCCCTTGGTTACAAGTGAAGAGTCAGTTTTCTGAAACTAAATTAAAAATGAACATATAAATAAAGCCTCTTCCATGAGCTGGGCGCTGGGGACACAAAGCTCCCTTCCTCAGGGCCTGACAGTCTGGTCAGGAAGCAGGCACCAGGTAGGCAAAAGCAAGGCTAGGGGTGGGTGTGACTCAGACAGTGGAAGGCCAGGTCTCTGCTTCCAGTGGGAAGCTGCCTGTGTGTTTCAGCGGGGTACAGTGGGCACAGCAGCTGTGGATGCCAAGCCAGCTTTGTCTCCTCCACTGAGTATGTGCTCCCTGCTCTTCAAGGAGTCATTCCTAGCCATCAGGCTTTGCTGCTGTCAGCATGAGGTGCCCTGTTACTGCAGCTGTGGAGCCATTGATTATTGCTGCGGACGTGGGCCATCGAGCAGGCTGCTGAACCTTCCCAGCAGAGGGAGTAGCATTCGTCTCCACAGGCCAGAGGAAAAAGGCCCACCCTCCACCCACAGTGGCCTCAGGTGACAGGTGGGCTTGCAGTGTCGAACTGCTGATTCTGGTGGCATGTGGGCCTTGAACTCACAACAAAGTCAGGCAGGAAAAGAGGACCCCCCCCCCCCCACGCAGGCCTCCATTTGCACGGAGAGCTGTATATGCTTCTGTCCTAATGGCAGGGACCACAGCTTTGCTTCCCGGCTGCGGTGATCCGAATGTCAGGCTCCTTCTAGAGCCTTGTGCTGCAGTTCCCTTCCCAGGCCTGGTATCAGGAAGTCTGGTCTTTGGGACATGATGAGCTGGTGGAGGTGGCACCCTTACAAACAGGCCAAGTGAGGCTTCTGATCCCTTCGTTCTGTGGGGTTCACATATGATGATAATAACTGAGGAAAGAGCCCTCGTTAGGCTTGGAGCCTGCCGGCATCCCTCCTGGTCTTGGGTCTTGGACTTCCCAGCCCTCAGCATAGTGGAAAATGCATTTCCATAGTTTTTAACTCTGTTTAAGGTATTTTGCTACAGTGATTTGAGTGATCTAAGACAGTCCCATTTCACTAGTTGCTGAGAAAGGGCTCTGGTCCACTGGCCCTAGAAAAGTGGCAGCAGACCAGAAACTGGTATCCCTTGGAGAAGCTGGCAGCATGGAAGAGGTGGGGGGTGGAATTGGAATGAGCCAGAGGCGGGTCAGTCAGACAGAGAGCAGAACGGGTTTTCTGTGCCTTTCACTGGGAAGAGGAAAAAGGCATGGAATGGTGATGTGTTAGGGAGGGCAGACTAAGGTACCAGAGGTAGAGACTGAAATACCAGAGATAAAGGCTACCATGAGAGGCTTCACAGTAGGGACATCACGGGTGTGAGGTATAACAGGGACATGACCTAGTTCTCTCCCTCAGGTTAGCAGACAGCTTGCTGGAGAGGGATACAAAACTCCAGGTCTTACATCTTGAGCTGGGAGTCTTTGCTGTGCACAGATGCAGGAATGAAGTTCTGCACACCTGGGCTGCCAGGTCCAGGCACGTTCCAGCAAGGAGCAGAGTGGACAGAGTTTTGCTTGCACACAGGTGACCATGCCTATCCTTCAGCCCCCGAGATACCCAGGTTAGAGACCCTCAAGGCACTTGCCAAGGCTTTTCTCCATACCTTGCCTTGGAAAGGCAGCGATATAAGGGTGCCGGAGTCTTAGGGTTTTCCGAGGCAGTGATCTTCCCAGTTGATTCTGCCAAGGCCCAGCATTCTGAGATGGGCTTTCAGAATGCCCAGAAGTCCTGGGGATAGGGCTGGAAGGAAGGTTCCTGAGCTCCAAGATCCAACTCAACCCACTGGCTAGCACAGCTTTCTGTTACTGATGGCTCTGTTTGCGTTGGGGCAGGAAGATGGGTTAGGTTGTGTATAAGGAGCCTCCGGACACCATGAAAGCAGTCAGAGGATGATGGGATTTTATCCAGGTCCAAATGGACCAGCAGTTGGACTCTGTCCCAGCTCCATCGGGTAGGTCTCCCACGAGCACTGATTCACCACTGGGAAGCCTCATGCTGGCCTCTCCTCACAGCACCCAGCACCCTTGGCTCACTGGCCTACCCACCCCCACCCAGGGCTGCCCTGTCCTCTGCTGTCACCTCCTCATTCTAAACCACAGCCTAGCAGGGCCAGAACAAAAGTGTGTCCCCAAGGTGGGTGATTGAGACTGTTCAGGGCTAAACTTTAGGTAATTAGCATTGTTAATGCTCATTCTGTGATTTTACAGCTGTGAACCTCATTAAAGGGTTCTCCAGGGGGAAGCAAGCCAAGATTCAGGTGTCAGCTCCACTCTTCCTGTAAGCAGCCCTGCCATCGCCAAGCCTGGCTCCTTCCCGCCCTCATCCTGCTCGAGTGCTGTCATCTGCTGGCATCTGGGCTGGGCCAGCTTCCCTCAGTGGAACTGCTTCTTCCCACCCCTGCTCCAGAGTGACGAGCTGGCGTTCTCTCCCCACCCAGAGAGAAATGTGCCCACCACAGAGAGCAGAGTGGCTGCTGCTGGCCCTGCAGGTTGAGACGCAGATTTGAAAGGAAGGTTCTGGCTTAGAGATGGGAAACCGAGCCTGACCCCTGCAACATTACAGCATTGTATTCAGGGCTTTCTCTCTCTTTGCCTCCCAGAAAACCCAAGACCCTGTGTGCCCCCTCCTGGCTGGATTTCCTGGGCTCGGCTGGCATCTGCTGCTGCAGCTCCTTCTCAGAAAGAAACCTGAGTCCCTCTGGCTTTAATTTCTGGGATTCCTGATTCCGGAGAAGGAAGGCAGGGGACTGACTATTTGCCAAACAGAGAAATATGAGATACTTTCAAACCCCCTGGAAACCTGGAGAAAAATAGTAGCTGCCCCTCCAGGGACTAAAGACTGGCTCAACCCAAAACAGAAAGGGAAAACATAATTCCAGAGAGCCTCCCTGGGGGTGGAGAGAGCAAGCCTGGCTAGCTCCTGCAGCCTCAGGTGTTTTTTTCTTTCTTCTTTCAACCCTTCTCAGGGTCCCTCTTGTCCACAGAGATTTCCGGAGGGGCCTTCCCGGCCACTTCCAGGGCATGACCAAGCTGCTTGGCTGCGGATTTGGAGGACGCGCACGGCCTGACGGCAACACAAGCATCTCCGAGTGGAAGCAGAGGGCAGTGGAAGCGAAGAGCGGAGTCCATTCATGGCTTGTAATTCAGGATGGAATGACAGATAGAGATCCTTGGGGGCACAGGAGAGGAGGCCGGCTACAGAAGGCCTTTCTGGTGGGGGCTGGAGCAGAGCCACAAAGGGCGTGGAAGACTTGGATGGTGGCGATTCGGGCTTTGCAAGCGGAGGGGTCACTGGGCGAAGACACCTCTTCCAGGGATCCGGAGTGTAGCTGAGGTCTTCCGGCAGCTGCGTGGGTCGGATCCTGTGCAATTGGAAGCTGCATGCCCCTCGCCCGCCCTCTGTGCGTTCCCTGGAACACGCACTCTGTCTCTGAGCGGTCCCAGCTCCCTACTCAGCCTTGAACCTTTGCACACGGTTCTTACAGACCTCAGTCCCCGAAGTGAACCAGTCCTGTCTTCCATTTCCTATTTTGTCTCTGTATTGTGTTCTCACCACCCAAACTACTAAGCTCCAGTTGGTGCGTGCACTCCACACTGTGCGCGCACACGCACGCACGCACGGTGCATCTTCTTTGCCCGCAAACATTTTCAGGGCGGTTCATCTCCGGCCCTCTGAGGCGGAGCCTCTTCTAGCTTGCCTCTTGCGGCTCAGCCTCTCAGGCTTTGCTCTGCAGCCCTCTTACAGCGCCCGAGCCCGTGTCCAGCGTCGTGCCGGCTTTCCCCATCAGACCCAGCTCTCGGAGGACACAGACTGCGCCTGGTTCATGGCTGAATCCTGACTGCACCGCTGTGTGTCCAGCAAATGAGCAAATAGACACGTGAATACCTGGACAAGCAATAACGCAGTAGATGAATGAATGAATGAATGAATGAATGAGTGAATGAATGAAAGGAAGAGAAAGCAGGGTGAGGAGCCGAGCCCTGCCGCCTCTCACCACAGCCCACTTCCCCCTGCAGTGCAGTCCTGGCTCATCAGCAGCTCCTCTCCTCCCCGGGGCCCCTGGAAGGGAAGGCGGTTGCGCTGGCTGCGAAAACAACAGGCCTGCGCCCATAGCTGTGTGCTGGCCCACTGCAGCCCACTTAAAACCCCAATCTTTCAAGACCCTCTACATTATTAAACAGGATCTATTTTAAGTGGGCCACCCTAGGTGCCTCTTAAAGGAAATCTACTATGCACTTAAAGAAATAATAAATTATGAAAATGATCTCCATATTTCTGTGGGAGCACAAAGACCAACCTTCTCCTTAAAGAATTCATAAGTGATCCTGAAAAAAATACATTATTAGCTTAGCCCCTAAGCAGGCAACACCCCCAAAAGGTATTTGTTTATCAAGAGCACCCGAAAGTACAGGGAATAGAACTGGTGGTTTACAGCTGCCCTTTGATTTTAGAGGTCCAGATAAGAAGGAAGGTGTATCTTTCTCAAGCTGAACCCAACCATAGAGAAGAGCAGAATGCAGCTCCTGGGGTGATCTTTTCCTTGTGCTGTACAGTCATTTTTTCCCCATAGCTGTGCCATTTAAAAAAATATACGCTGTACTGCTATATGCTTTTAATTATGTCTTGAGGCCAAAATAATTGCCCTTGGGAACACATTTCTAATTACATAATGGAAGTGAATGACAAAACATACTTTCAGTTAAACCATTGCCCTCTAACATTTGGGCCTCCCTTTGCTCCCCGGGGATCTGGGTGGGGGAGATGCTGGGGGTGTTCGTGACTCTGGGTCCCTATCGTGGGGCCTTTGAGGACACATGCAGGAGATGTCTGTGCCACTCACAGGCTGGATGGTTGGTGGCGGGCATGTCCCACAGCTGTGACAGATGAGGGTAGCAACAGCTACTTTTACAGCAATCCACCCATGCACAGACTGTGCTTCCTCCCTCCTCTCCCCCAGGCTCCTGTCCCCGCCACTTAGTGACATGTGGCAATAGTCTGATTCTAAGATGAACAATGTGATGTTGCTGTCCCTTAAGTGGCAGAATAGGGTGGAGGGGAGCTCATGGTCATGGGTGTCAGGGAGGAGCAGCTCTGCCCTGTCACCTTTCCAGGGTGTGGGAATGGCACTTGCCTTCTGTCTTATGCTGGCAGGGAAATTCGACCAGGCCAAGTAGGAAAGCAAAGTTCTTGGCCTGCGCTGGGCACTCGGGAGCCTCCCACTCACCAGCGCCATGATCTCCCACTGTCAAGTTTGCTGGTGGGAACTGAGGATGGTGGAGCAGGCCACAGGAACAGTCCTACCCCATGCTGACGATCTCAGCAGGGAGAGGGCTCAGCTGAAGAGGGCTGCAAGGCCTGGACAGAGGAGCCTTTGATCTCTTGTGGACATTAGGTGACAAGAGGAGGAAGGGGTGAGCCCAGCCAGGGGTGCAGAGATGGGAGCTGGCTGGGCCATGTGTATGTGTGCGTGTGTGTGTGCGCGCGCGCGTATGTGTGCATATGTGTCTGTGTGTGTGTGTGTGTGTCTGTGTGTGTGTTTGAGTGAGGGATGCACTGCCCAGAAGCAGAGCCACGCCAGCATGGGCTTCGGAGCCAGGCTCAGGGTGCTGAGCTGAGCACACTGGAGCAAGGATGCCCCTGGCTCTTGGCCAGGGTCAGTCTCTGGGCCCCTGTTGTCCACCGATGGCTTTGGGAGGCTGGACCTGCCTGGCCGTAGCAAGTCAGGTGCCGAGGGTGTGCGGCGGGTGCTGTACACATCACAGCCTCCTGATCAGGTGAGCCCCGGTGGTGAAGAAAGGGGCTGGAGGTTGCAGGTTCCTCACTGTCTACTGGGGAGCTGGCTTGTATGCCCTCTTCTCTCCTTCCTCTGTTAGTGAGGAGGAAGGGGAGACCCCAGGAGGCTGGAGTGGCCTCACCTCACCTTCCTGTGTCTCCAGCCCTGACACAAGGGCTTACATGAGGAGGCAGAGCTGGTGGTCAGTAGAGCAGCTGGACCAGGTTCTCGGCTCAGACAGATGTGAGCATGAAAGGCCTCTGGATAGCCATCCTGTAGGCTTTGGGGTCCTTGAACTCATCTGTGCAACTGAGTGTGTGTGTGTGTGTGTGTGTGTGTGCTTGGCTTCCTTAAGAGGGTCTGTGGCATCTTAATATCTGCACATCCCTTGTCAGTGCAACCCTCAATGTTTCAGGAGAGGAAACTGAGGCATGCAGAGGGGGAGATCACTAGTCCCACAGCTCTCTGACTGCTGTCCAGGGCAAAGCAGGGAGGACTGTGTCCGAGAGCAGAAGGGCTGGGAGCTGCTGGCCCAGGGCTGGAAAGGAGGACAGAGGGAGGAAGGGAAGGAGGAAGCCCAGACCTGCCTGGGGATTAACCATCTGTGTGTTTGGCTGGGGCCAGTCCCCACCAGGACACCTGATCCCTTTCTCCAGGTATTGTTCAGGTACTTTCCCAGGATCTGCCTGGGCACATTGGGGGTGGGGTGGGGGTTGATGGCAGTAATGAGTTCACTATGGGGTGTGTGTGGGGGGGGGCAGGAGCGCCCTCCTTCTCTGCCCTCAAAGAGGAGCTTTAGCCTCAGGAAATCTCCCTACAACCTGGGGCTGGAGGCCTTCACCAAGATTTTCTTGAGGGCAGTTCCAGGAGTAGGAACAGGAGGGTTGAGCTCATTAACCCCAGGATGGAAACTGGTCTTGGGCCTGTCAGTGAGAAATCTTATCAGCCCCTCCTGAGGCCCCAGTTTCCTCCCCACTCTTGTCAGGAGCCCATGACCCAGCTGTGAAATCAGACTCTGGCTGCAGGAAGGCCCCTTAGTATTCAGCGACCCAGTGACTACAAAATGCTCTAAGGATGAGCTGGGGTAGGGATCTGAGGGGCTCCCTGATGCCTACCCTGCTGCTATCTCAGCCGGAGCTGGGCCATTTTTACTGACTGCCATTCCAGCTAAGATTTTGTTGGTGGAAAAGTCCTTTGACTGAAACCTAAATTCCGATCCTCCTGCCTGGTTCTCCAGAATTTATGGGAGGAAAAACTGAGGTTGGGATTTAGGAAATTCAGGCCTTACAACTCCCAGACCAATTGCTTGGTCTTTTCCTTCAAATCAGAACTGGTGCAGCCAGTTTGAACATTGGAGGCCCTAGGAATGAGCCTGAGTGCATTTGGAGGCCAGAAAGGGGAGCTGAGGAGAGCCCCTGGAAGAATGGCAGCTCTCTTGCCAGCCCAGGGCAGAGAAATTCTCCCTGTGGCCACAAATGAAAGCTTGGATCATGTGTCTGGCCTCCGCTTCTGCCCTGCAGAGGAACTGCTCTGGGATTAGAAAGGGATCTGGCTGCTCTGAAGGTGTGAGTTCTTTGCTTCCCTGTCCTAGTGGGCTGGGGTGACTCTTTGTCCTTGTCAGCTTGGTGTGAAGCTTTGACAAGCCTGTCTCTTCCAAGGCTGAGTAGACAGAGGAAAGCAGGTCTCAGCTTGCTGAGCTGAGTGCTCTAAGCAGAGGTAGCTTTTGGACAGCTGTGGAAGGCCTCATTTGCATATATGCAAACGATGCCTGGCTGCTGCCTTGCCCAGTATCATTCAGGCAGATCCAGGTGCTACTGGAAGAGTTCCAGATCCTGCACTGAAATTAGCCTCTTGATGGGGTGTTTTGGACTCCCAATATGAAAATTCTCTTGCGCTCTTTCCAAAGGCATGGGGAGCCTTCCCAATCCCCAGTTCCACCCCTCTTCCATTCTTGCAGCTCTCACACTCTTGGGAAAGCAGCTAAAGAAATAGGTTTGGAGAGCCAGGGGTGGAGGGCAGAGTTCTAGGCAATGGTCCCTGGCTCTGCCATGGTTCCAATGTGGGAAAGCCTCCCAACTTTTCTTGCTACAGTTCCCCAGCTGGGTGAAAAGTGAGGTTCATGGTGTCTTTTGGCTTCCATAGTCTATAAATGCTTGTGACCACCTGTGTATGGGGACCTCCTGCTGGTAAGTAGATGCCAACTAGAGGCCACTGTGTTTCTCCAAAAATAAACATATTAGGAGGACACAGGGCATCTCAAGGACACCCTTAGTGAGGATGGTATGGGTTTAGCAGGGGAGAACTGCCTGGTTCTTCTATGGCTCCTCACAGCTTGGTTCTGGGCCACCACTTAATCTTCCTTCTGAAGACTGACTTTGCTCTGCCCTCCAGTAGATGTGGTGGAAAATGAATTTCCCCACATACCCAGGTCCAGGAAAAATGAGCTACAGAGCCCGAGTTCCAATGCTAGGCAGGGGCCTGATTAAAAATTCCTGGAGAGAAGGTCTGTTCATTTGGCTAAAGGCAGGTGGCCACATCTAGTCCAGGGAGTCAGGGCCAAGAGGCTGTGGACATGTAGGAAAAACATGGCTGCCCAGGGTGCTGGGCAGCCCGGCAGTGAGACTTCCTGCTGCACTAAGTGGCAATGAGAGGCCCAGAGGTTTTACAGTGAGCCTCACTCTGTCCGAGCATCTTCTGTACAGTATCTAGCAAATCAGTGGGTTGGGTGCTATGGTTATCACACTGGAGCCTCCAGGCTGTTCCTAGAGGCCGGTTCTGTTGTTCTGAACTTTTCTCAAGATGAGGAGCTTGAGGGCTAGGGAGGCCGAGTGATTTACCTGAAGTGGTGGTGGTGGTGACAAAACTGTGGCACAAGTGCTGCAGTGGGCTGTTTGTTGAAAACTTTAAAAGTTTCGCCATCATGGGCACGAAGCATACAGATAATGAAAGGCAGAACTGGGATTCTCACCTGGATCTAAGCATTGTGCTTATCTTCTCTAAAATAGTGACTTCTATCTTATAGACCTCTTGGGAAGAGTAAGTGATTTGAAAAGATCACTAGTGCTTGGCAGGGTGCTTGGCACAGAGCAGCCACTTATTTATGAAGTGGCTCTTTAGTCTGTGCTTGAAACCTTGAGGAATTCCCAGTATCTGCAACAACAGTCAGTGCTACCTCTAGGTAGCTGACAGTGGAAAGGGCCTTTATTTACTGTTGGACTGGACTGTGTAGCTTCTGTCTAACAGCCTTCTCATGCGTCTGCCGGCCTTCTGTAACGTGTCCGTGTTCCAATCCCAGGTATGTGTGATGTGACCCAGTACGGGAGGTAAAGCCTGCAGATAGCCTCACAATTTCTAACCAGCTGACCTGAAACCAGGGACAGTCATTTGAATTCCCCAGGAAGACTCAACACATTCACAAAGGTCCTTGAAAGACAGAGGAGGGAGGCAGGAGAGTCTGTGTGAAAGTGATGTGACATGAGAGGGGACTGACCCACCATGGCTGGCTTTACAGCATGAAGGGACCACAAACTGGAGCATGTGGGCAGCCCTAGCACCTGGAAAGAGCAGGACAATGGATTACCTTGGGTGCTCTACAAGGGATGTAGCCCTGCTGACACCTGGACTTAAGGACCTCTGGTTTCAGAATTGAAAGGTAATAAATGGGCGTTGTTTTAAGCCACTCTGTTACAGTAGTAAAGAACAAAACAAAAATGAATACAGGGATATTCCGAGCAACTCAGATCCTTGGACCTGGTGTTCTGCTCCCCTGAGCATTTTTTCCTCCAGGCTGTTCAAGCCTGGTTCCTGGAAGCCATCCTCCCAGAAATCTGTAGAGAATTCAGGCCTTGCTAGACCCAGGATGAAATGTTCGCTGGTCAATGGGCAGCTTCCTGGTGACCGCTCACAGAGGTAAGCATCAAGCAGCATGAAGTGGAGCGAGTCTAGACTGCCAGGGTTTGAACCTGCATGATAGTGGTGGGACGGTGCAGAGTGAGTGCAAGTGCAGGTATAATTCATTACATCTCAGCCTCTCTCAACACCCTGATAAATACCACAGCAACCTTTCAAGAAGGCAGGGGCCATCAATTAAATAAATAGATCCTATGATGAAGAATAGAAGTGTAAACATAAGGAAGGTCTCATAATTTACTGGTGATAAACCAGCTTTAGTCACTTGGTGGGCTGATTTTAAAAAAGAAAAAAGAGGAAATCCATCAGAACAATGTGAAGACCTTCATATACCTGCTAAATACCAACATGGCTTACAGAAAAAGCTCTGGCATCTTCTTCCTGGGTTAAGCATGCTTTTAATGAAGAGACTGCATTTGAATCTGAGTGGAATGATTCAGACAATGCCTTCAGAAGTGCAGGATGGATTAGATGACTTTTGGACAGATCATCAGCCTTGTAATTCCAGGATACAAAGGTTGTGATTTATGTCTACATATTCTCACTCATGATTAAACCATGTATGTACATAGGTAGCTTAGTACAGACAAAATAATACACTGAACCGGAATGCTTAGTGCCAGTGGCCTGCAGATGTTGGTGCCATGTACAACAGAATTAGGCCAGAGATTAATATTGTTAAGGTCAGAGTGGTCACTGTGGGCATACAGGGTAGTCTTTCATATACATGCATCACTCTTTTGTATCTCAGTTCCTCTGTGCTGGGTAGACAGAGACATAGTCCTTAAAAAAAAAATAAGAATTCTCCCATGAATCACTGGTGAAAGGTACCAGGGCTAGCAAAGAGTGTGGAAATGTGGCTGATCAGGACACTAGACTTAGCTGGGTGTGGTGGTGTAGGCCTGTAATCCCAGCGCTTGGGAGGCTGAGGCAGGAGGATTGTTGTGAGTTCGAGACCAGCCTAAGCTACAAAGTGAGCTTAAGGCCAGTCTGAACTTCATAGTGAGACCCTGTCTCAAAAAGACAAAAAAAAAAAAAAAAAAGAAAAGAAAAAAGAAAAAAGGACACTTAGACTCCCTTTCTGGTTGGCTTTCAGTCATGACTACTGGCCACAGAAATGGGCTTGGATACACTGGTAGGTTTCAGACTTGGGGATAGAGGGGAACGTGTGTGTGCAGAGACTTTGATGAAGCAGGTGGCCATCAGAAGTGCCCCTGCTGTCAGGGGTCCCTTACCCAAGAAAAGGCCTTACATTTGGCCTAAGATGACTCTCATTGCATTTTCATTCCCATTATGGACCAGGGGAAGAGATCAGCGGAAGAAGCAATCAATTAAACAGAACTGAAGTTTGTCAATTAACTCTTAAATATGTGAGTAGTTCAGGAGAAAGAAGTGGTTTTCTCCTAGCACAGCTAGTGAAAAGTGGCACCAAGTTATCATAGCTTTTGGGTAACCAGTGCAAAGTTTGTCTCATTACTTTGCACCATAGATAATATTACAGCCATGGTAGCCTACTGGGAGGAACCATGGGATCCCCAAAAGGGAGAGGATCAGTCCCCTCTGGGTCCACAATAAGTAGAACGTGTTAAGATCTTTCTAGAAGTCTGGGAGGGAACCGTAGATTAACTTAAGAATTGTGTAGGAGTTTGCTCAGGCATACAGTCTGACTCGGCCTTCTTATTTCCTTGAGAATCCCAAGTCAGGGGAAATACATTTGCCCCCTCAGGGTGTCCGCATCACCCCAGCACATAGTGAGGGTGGCCCTGTGATAGAAGAAGAAGTGAAAGCCTGTGTGGGGTTGTGTCTTTATTACTTTCCTCTCATTGCTGAGACAAAATACCCGATGCCCAGAATTAGAAAGGAAAAGGTTATTTTATTTATTTATTTATTTATTTATTTAATTTTTAGGGAAGTGTGTACAGGGTGTTCAGGATCTCACTACTAGATCATACTCAAAGTGATCAGCCTGTTTACAGCCTCCCAAGAGCTGGGATTACAGGCGTGAGTCACCATGCCCAGTCTCAAAGGAAAGGCTTATTTAGCTCATGGTTTGGGGAGGTTTCAATCCATAATCACTTGGCCCCAAGGCAAAGTGGCACTTGGCAGAGGGCAGCAGTTCATGGAGGCAGAAAACAGCCAAAGCAGCAAGAACAAAAGTGAGGCAGCCAGCTCTTCCTTCCTTATATTCTATGCCTACACTCCACCCACACCCACACCATCTGCCACCTCCTATTCCATACACTGAGGATCTTTACAAAGTAAGGACCCTGCCCCTGCTGAAGCACTTAAACATCTAAACTTCTCAAGCTGACACAGGGAACAACATTCTAGATGGTAAAGGCGTGTCCCCCATTACTCGGATGTAGAGCTGCCGAATAACTTGGTTGCGTGTCTAGACTCCTCAAGTGCACACAGTGTATCGGTGGGGTGGGATGGGGTGTGTGGACAGGAGGAACCAGCTTGGAGTCTTTGTTCTACCATGTGCCAAGTTGTATTCTGCCAAGTTGTTGAGTCTTGGAAAAAGTCCTCTCCCAGGTCTGGTCTTCTCTGTAAAGTAAGAGTCAACATACTTTCCCGTTAGGGGCACACGTAGAAGGAAACCACACAGACTGCACTGGTTTCCTGTGGTTAGGAGGCCTTGGTGGTGGTCTTACCTCCACCATGAACACACTGTTAAGGCTTAGGAAAGCTATCTCCTGAGGCCTGTGGGTCCTCACTTTCTCTGCCATAGACCGGGGTATACCTAGTGTTCCTACACTTTGCTGATGGTAAGTATCCCTTGGGTCATTTGTCTTCCAAGGCTGTTTTCTAGAAAGTTCTATCCCTACCAGAAGAGGTGGGAGAGGCTCAGGGGCTTATTTCTCATTACTGAGGATGCTTGCGAAAGCCTGGATAGACTGCTGCCTCCTGAATTTATCAGATCATGTGGTAATAGGTTGGACATGAAATGCGGGCTTTAAGACTTCTGGCCTTAAGGCCTAGAGTTTCATTTATTTACTTCTCTGAATTTGTGTATTTGGTATAGGGTCTCACTATGCAGCTCAGACTCTCAGACTTGTGATCCTCCTGTCTCAGAACTCCCAGCACTGGGATTAAGGTGTGTACCACCATGCCTGGCTTGGGTGGCTGGCATGATGTGCACAGGGTTCTGGGGCCAGCTCAGTACGCAGTACTGGGACTGAACCTGGGTCTTGTGCTTGCCAGGCAGTGCTTAGACTGCTGATCTGTCTCCCAGCCCCCAAGTTTCATTCTTAAACCAGCACATCACAGGATCAGGGATGTCTGGCAAACACTTGCTTAAATGATCTTTGGGACCAAAGTGGATCAATATTTTTCTATTCAAAGATGACTGGTGTGATCATAATCTATATAAAAATATATGATATTTTTATAAATATCACCTGCCAGTTGGTAGGTGGCTACTGGCGCCAGGTGTTTCATATTCCAAGATGGACTGTTGTTAAAGGCTTGATTCCTAGGGTAGGGTGCTGTCAGGAGGTGGTGGAGCCCTTAAAAGGAGGGGCCGAGGGGGAGGTCTTCAGGTCAGTGCAGGCCACCCTTCACGGGCCCAGTGGGGGCTGGTCTTCTGCTCTTGGTTTTTGTCCCCTAGCTGCCAATACAGTGAGCAGCTTCGCACGGCACACATGATAGCCATGCCTTGCCTCAGGTCTAACAGCAGCAGGGTCAAGAAAGCTTCTACTGGAACCTCCAAAACTATCAGCCACAACAAACCTTTTCTCTTTATAACTTTTTCATCTCAGGTACGAGATACAGTAGCAGAAAGCTTTTCTAGGGTCCTGTCCCCCTCAGTGCATCAAGTCACTGAAGCATGAACACCTGACCAAGGGGTGCTCAGGACTTGTCTGTTGGCCCAGGCCCCTCTTCCATCTTACAGCACAGTGCCACACAGTTGTGAAACCCTCACCTGTCACCCTGCTTCCTTTCATTCAGGCAACAAAAATATTTGAGGCTGCAAACTGAGAGGAGCGGTGACTGAGAACGGCTTACATGCTTCCTAATTTTTCCTTCATTTTTATTTGGTCTTAGTAGCTAGTGCCCTGAGCCCCTTGAGAGGTGGGGGAAACATCATTCATTCCAAGAATATCTGCATTTTGCCCCTGGTTATAGGGGTGACATCTTGACTCATGTCAACAGAGCGGAAGGTTGCGAGCTGACAATACTGCTCCTGCCAGAGGTCACAACCTCTGAGGTGTCTCCGGGACTGTCCACTTCCCTCCATATAGCTCTGTGTGAATCAGGACTTTAGGGAGTTTCAGCCTGTTACAGCCTGGTGAGTCATTCCACTAGCTCATACTCCACCTCATTGCAAGCCATAGTCTCAGATATTCCTGTCAGGAAAAATATAAACAATAATAGCATCCTTTCAGAGTCATCTTGTTAATGTTTTGTAAAAAATGCTTGTACTGCTTTGTAAAAATGCTTGTACTAAAGATTAATCTTTAGTATGAATCCATGGGATTAACAGTGGTGTTGTGGCAGTCTAGCTTAGTCATTCCAAGGAGTCTTCATAGTCAGGCTACTGAATTCAAATTCTTATCACTTATGACCTGCAGAAAATTACATCTTGATCTTTCTAGGTCTGTTTCTTCATCATAATATCTGGGTGACAAGAAGCCTGGATCTATTTCCAGGGGCTCTTGTGAAAGTTAAGTAAGGTTTTGCAAGTAATGCATGGAAAATAGCATCTGACTTGGAGAAAGAGCACAGTAATATGTCCTTGGAAGATGGAGCAGTTTGGTGATGAGCTGGAGACCAAATACCTCCATGAGTGATGGGCTTTCTCACTTTCTTTCCCCCATCCCTCCCTTTCTCTTCCTCTTTCCTCTTTCCATCCTTCCCCTTCCTTCCTTCCTTCCTTCCTTCCTTCCTTCCTTCCTTCCTTCCTTCCTTCCTTCCTTCCTCCCTCCCTCCCTCCCTCCCTCCCTCCCTTCCTTCCTTCCTTCCTTCCTTCCTTCTTTCCTTCCTTCCCTCTCCCTCCCTCCCTTCCCTCTTTTCTTTTCTCTTTCTTTCTTCTTTCTACTAGAGATTGAACTCAGGGCTTCTGCACTGAGCTAAACTCTTGTTATTTTTATCTTTTTATTCTGAGATGGGGTCTTGTAAGTCACTAAGTGGCCGAGGCTGGGCTTGAGTGTGTGATCTTTCTGCCTCGGTCTCCCAGAAGATTAACATTCCTGTGTCCGCTGTTGCACTTTGCTAGGGTGGCGCAATGCTGTTATAGGCGGTATTACAATTGAGTGGGTGTGGCTGTGGTGCATGGGCACAGGCAGCAGGCTAGATTTGATTTATGAGGAGAGTTTGTTGATGCTAATTTTAAAGAAAGCTAGGTATTTCATGGGGAGGCCTCCTGGGCACTGGGATACAGTCCAGGACCTGGGAGCTGTTAGGTTTTCAGGACCGCAGAACCCACTGCCTGCACACAGCCAGCAGTCCTGGCCATGGGCTGCTGGGCAGAACCAGCCCCTCTGCTTGCACTTCTGTGGCTTCCCCTGCTAACTCGATTCACTCGCTTTTGTGAACATTCTCTCTGCATCTTGGAAAAAACAAGTGAGAGGGCTGCCCAGATAGTAGACTAAAGTGGACTAAAGTGCCTGCTTTGGCAGAGCACAGAGGCTGGGTTCAGTCCTGGTGTGCTGTGCCGGCCCCACCCCTGCTTGGGAGGTTGAAAACAGGAGAATCACCACAAGTCCGGTCTAGGTAGTGAGAACCTGTAGCCCTGTAGACCTTGTCCTAAATACACACACACACACACACACACACACACACACACACACAAAACAGGCGAGGGGGAGAGGGGAGCAGATGAGCCTCCGTCTCACACTGTGGGGGTAGGGTAGGGTCAATCCAGTGACCACCCACCCTCAGCCCCAGCACCCTTAGCCCCAGCATTGTACCATCTAGATTCTATCACATCCACAAAACACACCCCACATGGCTGCATGAAGCTTGGGGGGCATCTAGAAACAAACCTCAACATTACCATCAATTCCTCTCAAAATAACCATCACTTTGAATATATGTTTCCCTCTGCACTTGCTACTTTCTGAAACAGTTCTAGAAGTCCTCCTCTCCTCATGATCCACCTTGCCGGAGCGTTGGTGGTGTAGTGGTTAGCGTAGCTGCCTTCCTCATGATCCACCCTAATAGTGACCTTGTGGCTGCCTCCGTGTCCTGAATGGATGCAAAGGTCCACCTTCCATGGTCATTTCGATGTGGGGGATCCAGAAGTATGTGTAGCCAGATCTGACAGCTAAGGTGATGGAGGACACAGTGCTACGTTGGTACAAGCCTGCCTTTCTGTGGGCTGACAGTCAGCTGGAAACCAAATACCTTCACATCATGAAGGATGAACTTTGCCATATTTCTGATTGAGCCTCATAAAGCCATGAAAGAGGACTTTTAAAAATTGCTTCTAAAAGTACCAAAAGTGAGGAATAAGTGCATGTGAAGTCTGGCAGTGTAGTGCAGGGGGGCTGCATGAGGATGAGGGTGAAACCTTCAGTGCCTGTGCTGTCTTCATTTAAGCATTCACCATAGTTTTCAGTTACTCTTAATGTATTTGACGGGGCTTCTCAAGGTGCGTCCATCCGTGAGGGTTGACTCTTGAAACAGTTTCCTGACTCTGGCCCTGTAATGGAGAGAAGCCGCTTGATCTTCTTAGCTCCTCTTGTCCCTGCTTGGCACAGATTTTGTTCTGGATCCCTTCACAGGCCTCTGGTCCATGTGTAGGCTGGGAGCCCTTGGGTCAAAAAGCACTGTAGCTCAGGGCCTGCCTCTCTTCAGAACAGGAGTATTTGTGGGAAGAGTCCCCTGGAAGGGTTAGGGCTCAAGGGCTTGACTGCCCTGCACGTTGTAGTCCTGAACTGGTCTTCCATCACTCATAAAGCCATGGGGCAGGCACCCCCCACTCCTCTCACTGTATTGCCATCTGAGGCACTACCTGCATATCTGGCCTTGTATGATGAAAGAGTCGTGAGCTCTACAAATGGACACTGACCAGGTGCACTCAGCTTGTATCAATCCCAATGTCCCTCCCAAAAGTGGGAATAATAGCATTGCCTTGCATGACAGTGGAAAAATTAAATAAGACAAAGTATGTAAAAGTTACTACTAAATTGATGTAGGCAGCAAAGCATTTGCTTGAGTTTCTTGTGAATCATAATTGTATCTGTGATACCTTCTTTGAGGTACTGCTGGTTGAGCTGGTAGAACCTTCTGGAACTCTTTCTTGCCTTGGTGCTGCAGACTCTACAGGTATTGAGATGGCTGTTCCTGTGACCTCGTGTCTTCCCTGCATTTGTCATGCTTCTCATGGACCCTGGGCTCTCCTTGTCTGTCCCTTTGAACATTTCTACTATCGAGCCTCAAGGGTAGAGCCAGGTCTGGCTATGGAATGGGTAATTGTTTGGTTTTGCAAAAGCAATAAAGAATGATATAGATTTTCAACAATCAAAAGTTATGACATGTAATTATAAAACAATTCTATTTTCATCTCCATGTGTTTATATATTTTCAAAAGTATTCAGGGAGGAAAATCCCTTCCTTTCCTGTCCAGTTCCATAACTTTTAGCTCATTCTTAGGTGACAAAATGTCCTATAGTCACCCTAAGTCACTGAACACTGTCTCAGTCTAGAAATGAAAATGTGGCACCCCCCCCCACACACACAATATTGAAACTCCACAGCTTGGCAACTCCAGTCACTGCAGGCAGGAGGCCTCTGCTTGGAGAAGGGATGGGGCCATGGGTTTCCCATTTCTTTAATGGTCATGTTGCCCTGTCAGAACTGTGACCCTGCGACCCTGCAGCAGGCAGGCGAGGGGCTGGGAAACTTGCTGCAAAGGCAGTGGGGAAAGATGGCCCTGGGATTCCGATGCTCTCCAGGGCACTGTTGGGGTTTATAAGGTCCTCCATCTGCCCTCTCCCATGGCTCTCTTGCCCAGACCAGCCCTCTTCAAACATATTCATGACAGTTTTTCCCTAGCACCTTGGAACAGGAGAGCATTTCTGCTTCTTTTTGTTGAGGGTTTGCTCAGCCTTCAGGCAGGCTTTCTTGAAGAGAGTCCACTGTGACCACAAACCATTCACTCCTGTACCAGAGGGCCACTTGAACCAGGGGAAACATTGAGATTTCCCTGCTCCACCTACTATGGGAGCTTCTAGGGCAGTTTCAAGACCTCAGAAAAAACTTCTTCCCATGGTAGAAGCAGCCAGTTAACCCACCTCTTTCTGACTTTGAGATTGTTTGGTTGATACACTGTGCCAACTCCAGAAGTTTAGACTTTAACTCAACAGTTCTATATCCTAAAATGCAAAGGACTTGTTGCATGGAGGCTGTTTGAGTTCTAGGACATGTAATGGTTGATGCATTGTGTCACCTTGAGAAGTTTACAAGTTTAGCTAAGTGACTTAGCAAGGGGCACTCATCACTTTGTAAACATCTGGGGCCTGTGTGAGAGGAGGCACGGCCATGGTGCGAGTGCCTGCTCTAAGGTAATGTAAGGGAGAGAAACAGGCTTGCCCTCTCCCTTTTCCTCTTGTTTCTTTGGCTGCCACAGTGCCACACCACCCTCCCTTAGGTCCAGTTGGTTATGGGCAAAAACCTCCCCAAAGTATGAGCTAAATAAACCTCTCTTTGCTGGGTATTTTGTCTTGCCCAAGAGAAAAGTAGCTGTAGACAGGGATTTCTAGGCTGGAGTTCAGCACAGATCACTGCGTACTCGCTGCATATAAGGGTGTGTGCCGCATTTTCTGCACAGTCTCTCAGATGCCCCTTCTACTAGATTTGAAATATGGAATGGGCACCTCTCACTGCACCCCTACTCTTGGGAAGGGTAAAAGCCACAATACATCAATGATTTTTTTTTTCTAAATAAATCTTCCAGAGTCCTCTCTTAATATTTAAAAGCTGGATTGCTTTATGACCACAGTATGGATGTAGTTAAGAAGTTTCACTTCAGTGATAGAGTTTTGGATCTTTTCCTTGAAATTTTGGATGCTCCTCAGGCAACTGGAATGCCATGTCTCCCATGTCATCTCAAGCCACACTTTCAATTTGGCTTCTTGCTCTGTGTTTTAGTCTTGATGCAGTGACTTAGGGTGACTATAGGATGTTTTGTCACCTAAGAATGAGCTGAAAGTTATGGAACTGCATGAGTCTGTACACAGGGAAGGAAATAGGACCAGGCAAGCAATGTCGGGCAGGGTGGCTCGCAGACCTCTACGCATCCATGTCCACACCATGCTATCCTCATTGTCGATGGTTTCCTGGGTTGGTGGTGGCTCCTTCTGCCTGTTATCAGTGATAGAAAGATGGACAGACTCGGCCTGTGAGCACAATGTTGGAATCCAGGTTTCTTCTGGAGAGCATTTTCAGATATGATCAGAGGCTTTCAATGAGAGCATTTCAGAATGGATATTCAGGATGCTCTTTCTCTTATTTTTCACTGGCTGCTTTAATTCCTTATAGGAATTAAACTTAGCCCTCATGGCCTCAGGTGTGTTTGAATGACAAAGAAGTTCAGACATTTCTGGCCTTCCCCACCTGGGTATGTTGGAGGACTCTTGTCAGTGACTAGAGAGTGGGGTACCTGGCTTTCTTGGGCTTCTGTTGGTATTAGCACTGCTGAAGGGGAGCATGGGCAATGCGGATATAGATGGAGAAGCAGGAGCAGAGAGGAGAGGCTGCGGGCCAGGCGTCCACCTGGGATTTCCAGAGTAGGGTGGCCTGGGGAGGGTGTCCATTCCCCCAAGCTAGATGGGTCCTTTTGCTGACCTGGTTTCACATGTGGATGTGTATTCTCTTCTGCAAATGGGGCTGTACTCAGTAAGCCAATGTCTTTCCATGTCCTCTACTCCCAGAACTGGCTCTGAGGCTCTTGTGCAGGCCGCTGGACACACTGGGCACCCATATGCGCCGGCTGGGTGGCCAGAGCCGAGCAAGCTGTGTTAGCAGTAGCCACTGGCCAGTCTCATCACATTTGGTTACGTCAAAGCCACAAGTCCTTGTTGAAGACATCCTGGGTGCCTGGCACCACACAGAGCCATTACCTAATTATTTTGATCTGAAGCCAATAGAGAGATACAATGTAATTCTTCAGCCAAACTTGATTTAGTACATGCCTATTATGGCAAAAATTAGAAAAAGAAAGAAAAAAATAAGCTGAGACAAATCAACCATAATTCTACCACCAAGACAATTATTGTTAATATTTTCTTAAATGTCTCTTTCTTATGCACGATTGAATTCATTTATATATTTAAATTTCCTTTACTTCATTTCTAATATCATTAAAATTTGATCATTTAAATCCTTTATATAACATTTTCCCTATTTATAAAAATACTGGATGCTTATTGTGGGAAATTTGGAAAAATGAGAGTACAAGAAAGAGCATAAGAAGTGCCAAATGGCTCAGTAGGATAAGTGCTTGCCTGGCAAGCACAAGGGCCTGAGTTCAATCCCCATTCCACCCAAAACAAACAAACAAAAAAGAACATAAGAAAAGGATAGGAAATAGTGTGATAAAGAATATAAAAAAAGGTATAATTATGCCTTCTACCCAGATATGCTCACTATATATGCTTCAAGTTTTTTCCATAGGTTTATTTGTATATTTTTATTTGTATATTTTATTGGCAAATGTATGCCATGTGCAATTGCTTTAAATGTACTTCATTTTACTGAAGACAGTGTTTGCACAAATAATAATAGAACCAGTAAATGCGGAAGGTCCCAGATCTTGGCTCTAAGCAGCCCGTTCTCAGTGGTTTTGGTATATTCTTTCTGTGGCTGAGCCAGTGTCCCCAGCCCAAGGAGTCTGCCGCCCTTTCCTGCTTATCGACACCAGACATGGGCAGGCTTCCTGCTGTTAGGATGGGGCTCCCCCATCCCCTCCCCATGGTCCCGATTCCTGTCGTGCACCTCTGGCTGTCCCTGTCTTCGCAATCTTCTGTGACAGCCGAACAGCCCTTCTGACTCTCCATTCTCTACCTGGAGGGTGCGAACACCTCAGTATCTTTTGTATTTCGAAACCTCCCCACCATCCCCAGGCCAGTGGTCTTTGGACTTTTTCAGTGTCCCCAGGAAGAGTCCCTGTTTTCCTTGAGGCTCACCTGGAAGGCTAAGCTTCTGTAGATGGCATTTCTGTCACCGAGTCCTTGCCATCGCGGTCCATCGAGACCAAGGTGCTCAGGAACATATGTTGTCTCGTGGACCGTTCTGTGTGCTTGGATTTTTGGTCTCTTTTCTTCTACTTTGGCACATTCTCTAGTTCATCCCAACAGATGCGGCAAGCCTTTAGACTGCTGCTTCGGGAGCCTTTGATACTTGAATTATGTGTTTTTTTGAACCTGGAATTGAACTCAGGCCCTTGCGCTTGCCGGGGAAGCACTTATTCTACTGAGCCATCTCCCTGGCCCTCTGCCTGCTCGAATTAAGATGGTTTGCCTGGGCTTGCCATGGGGACTAGCTCCCTCTCTTCTTTCGCGTCCTCTCGCCATGCATTCTGTGGATTCCGTGTTCTCCACTTTTCCAGCTTCTGCTCCACCAGGTCAGGTGACCTCCATAGTCTCCACCACACATCACATCAACGATGCTTTTCTGGACTGCGATCTGCCTTGCAGCTTGCTCCCGGGGAGTTGGGGTCGTCATTATTTCCATTGTTCAGGAGATGCTGCAGCGCAGCTTGACCCTGCTTTCCGTGGGTGATTTATTTTCCACTCACTGGAAGCTTTCAGGATTTATCTTCATCCTTAGAAATATGAAATTCTGCAACAATACAAGGTTGAGTTTTTGGTCATTAAGCTGGTCGTTTACGGATCCTTTTGGTCTGCAGATGCATGCTCTTCTCTGGAAAATGTTTCTTTACTATTTCATCGACAATTTCACAGCACAGAGGGCTGCAAAAGATGCTCTCGGCTGTGGCCCTTCAGTGGAATCTTCATGTCTCAGCTTACCTTATCCACACTTCGCGGTTCCGAGTCCCAGCCTTCTCCTGACCGCATGCCCAAGAACGCGCTGTAGGCTGAGACCACACTGGGCCGCTTCTCGTTGCTGCACCAACACCCGCAGTTTCCACTCTTTTAACAATGATGCCCTTCACCTTTTCTGGACTTTTATTAGCAGCATCTTAAGGGTGAACTGTATGCCACTGATGTGCCACCTTGTTGTATCCGTGAACATTCTAGAAGAATTTTAAAGACCTTGTTGAGATAAATGCAACCCCCTTAATTGTGTGGTTCACCCAGGGTTGCTTTTTGGGTTTTTGAAGCCAGGGCCTTTATGCTGAGCTACTTTCCCACCACTCTTTTTTGCTTTTATTTTGAGGTAGGGTCTTGCTAAGTCATGGATCTGCCCACACTGGGCTTGTCCTTGAAATCCTCTGGTTCCAGCCTGAGTGCTGGGGTCACAGGTATCTATCAGCATACCTGGCTAGTTCATGAGGTTTATAAAAAAAAATGCAGGGCCAGGGAGATAGCTCAGTTGAATAAGCACTTGTCTGGCAAGTGCAAGGGCCTGAGTTCGATCCTCAGTTCTGAAAAAAAAAAAAGAAAGTAAAGAAAAAGC
>PVKA01003287.1:0-10132 GCA_004027165.1 Ctenomys sociabilis | reverse complement strand
GAAATTCAATCCCTGGTACTACATGCCATGCCAGAAAACTAGGCATGATGGTGAACACCTGTAATCCCAGCACTGGCGAGGCTGAGACAGGAAGATCACTGGGAGTCTGGCTGTGTAGTGAGATCCTCTATCAAATAAACAAATAAATAAAAATTTTAAGAAATTAAAACAGATATGCAACTGTCTTATCACCCCCAAAGTTCCTTTGTGCACCTTCCCACTCAATCCTTATATCCTCAGTTTTTTTAGCTCTGTTTAGCAACTGTTTTTGTTGTAGGATTTTATATAAATGGAACATACATTATGCACACTTCTGTGTCTGGCTTCTCAGTGTAATCTTTTTGAGGTTCTTTTCCATTGTTGCATTGTTCAGTTTATTACTGAGTAAGAAATCCATTTTACGTATGCAGTGCATGTAATGTGTTTATTCATTCACCCATTGGTCATCATTTGTGTTGTTGACAGATTTTGGGTTATGAATAGAGCTGTGAAGATTCTTCAGATCCAAGGATGTTTTGTAGAACTATATTTTCATTCTTCTTAGTTAAATATCTAGGAGTGGGATGCATACATTATGTGGTAGGAGTGCTCTTAATTTTATGACAATCTGCCAACTGTTCTCCAGAGTTACTGGACTACTTTACACTCCCATCTGGAAGAAATGAGACTACCAGTTGCTCTATATCTTCACAACACTTGGGTTGGCTCATCTTTTTATTTTATTTATGTATTTGATACAGGGTCTCACTATGCAGCTGAACGTCAGTGATCTTCCTGTTTCAGCCTCCCCAGCACTGGGATTACAGGGGTGTGCCACCAGGCCTGGTCTTGGTGGCCAGCTCATCATGCCCAAGGCAGGACTGGCACAGTGTGTGGTACTGGAGGTCAAACCTGGGTCCTTGTGCTTGCCTAAGCAGGCACTTAGGCTGCTGAGTTATCTCCACTGTCCAGCTCATCTTTTTAATTTCAGATAGTCTAGTGAGTGTAATGGTATTTTAATTTGCATTTCTGCAATGACTGTTTGTCTTAGCTACTTCCTCATTGCTGAGACAAAATACCCAACACCTGCAAATGCAGGGAGGAAAGGTTTATTTTGACTCAGAGTTTGTAGAGGTTTCAGCCCATAGTTGGCTGGGTGGCACATGGCAGAGGGGCAACTGTTCATGGTTGTGGAAGACAGCCAAAGCAACAAGAAAGAGACAGCAGGACAAGTCTCTTTCTGTCCCTTATATTTTGCACCCAGTCTACCTGGATCAGGGCTGTGTCAGTCCCATCAACGGGCAGATCCAGCAGTCACCCACCCTTAATCCCACACTCTTAATTCCAGCATTGCACTACAGATGAATCACACACTCTAGGTTCAGCACTACCAAACCAAAAACCCAGACTGTATGAGGCTTTGGGAGGACATCTGGACACTGATCATAACTTCTCCCTTTCCCTTTTTTCCTGCTCAGGCTCTAAGCCCATTGGCTGGTGGCATCCACACCCACTGAGGCCTTCCCATTATCCACACCCAGAATCATGTTAAGCCAATCAAAGGATTAACTCAGTTATGACACCCTTAATCCATATGGGGATGATGATCTTGCCCTGTGGTTATTACTCTTGTACATATTTTGTGAAGTATCTATCCAAATCCTTTGCCTACTTTTTAATTGGGCTGTCTTCTTATTTGGTTGGAAGATTATTTTATAATTTCCAGTCAGATCTTTTGTCAGATAGTTCCTTCATGTTTTTGGACCATGTGTTTTCCTCATTAAATTCTGCACTCTGAGCAATTTTTCATGTAATAACTTCAAAAATATATTTGGCATTTATTAATATCCTATCATATGGAGGTTTCATTTATTCCTTGTAGCAGCTATCTTTCTGTTGGATATTAGTACTTCCAGTTCCATTTTTTGATTGCCCTAATAATAGTTCAATGTACATCTTCTCCTAGAGATCTGGTCCAGGATAAAGTCCTACAAGTAAAGTGACAAGATCGAAGAGCACACATTTTGGGACTTCTGGTGCGTGCTGCCAGATGCTTCCATGAAGCCCATGCCCACTGAAGAGTGCCCCACATCAGGGAAGCCTCTCCTCTGCAGCGCGACTGCCTGCCTGTATGTCTCAGTATCCGATAGTGCTGCTTTAAAGGACAAAAATAGCAATTGTTTTTAAACTGCATTTTGTAAATTAATAGCGTAGGTGGTCATCCTTCCAAATGTTTAGGAGTCATGTAGCTTTTCTTCTATGAAATGTTTCTTTGTGTCTTTTTCTCAAATGTGTCTCTGGGATGCACCTCACAACTCTGCCAGGAGGCTGAACAGGTAGAAGAATTTGGGACCAGAGTCAAAGGACAGGGAAATGGGCTGCTGGAGATGAGAAAGGCATGTGTCAGAATGCCCAGGGCCCTACATGCTCCCTGATGCTCCTGTGTCCCCCAGGACCACATAATTTGTGAGCATTCCTATCTCTTTCTATAAATAGAAGGTGGGGTTAAGGGTGGGGTCTCTGAAAACTAGAAACAGAAGGTTGTCCCCCTTTTGGTACTACAGACCCAAGCCATCAGTTCTCTGGCACCAAGCTACCCCCAACCACTTTTAAAGATATTTCATTTTCAGACAGGCTCTTGTTAAGTTGCTCAGACAGGGCCTGAGCTTGGGATTCCCCTATCTGAGGCAGAAGCCAGCCTTGTGGGAGTTAAATGATTATTTTGTTGTCTAAGGGAACACAGTGGTGGTACTGCACCAAGATGGCTTCTAGGCTAGCAAGTTATGGCAGTAATGTGACAGAAGAACTGTCAGGATTAGAGGGTGAGTTTGTCCCTCAGAAGGAGGGAGAGATGTGACTCTCGGTAATACACGAGTGTGCAGATGCCCCCAGGCTCAGGCTGGTGTGCAGCTTGGGGGCAGAGTGCCCCCAGTGCATGCACAGAGGGCTGGGTGTAGCGCCGTATCAGTTGCTGTCTTATCCCTGGGACACAAGGCCCAACACTCACAGATCTAAGGAGAAAGTGCTCACTTTGGCTGCCAGGCTGTAGCGGGTTCAGTCCGGAGACAGTTGGCCACTGAAGAGTGCCACATCCACGTGACCCAATGACCCACCAAAAGCTTCACCTATGAGCACAGGGGGCTTCCAGAGGCACCTCAATGGAACCACTGCAGAACTGTGCTGCGAAAAGAACAAACAAACAAAACCAAAGAGCAAGCATACTCAAAATCAAACCAAACCAAAACGAAAGCCCCAGGTCTGTGGATAGCAGGCAGCTCCAGGGATTGCAGTCCTCGAGTGGCCCTGGGGCTTGCCTCCATCTGATTGTGGGGAAGGCCTAACTCCTACCAGTGGTTCCCTACACGTTTTGAGCCCAGGCGTGCCTCACATAACCTCACAGTGAGTCTTCCTATATAGAAGTCCCAGAGGTGTTGCCAGTGAGCTCATGATTGTTCCTTCCTTGCAAGTCTTTTAAGGAATCCCCAGTGCATGCACATGGACCCGCAAATGGGGAACATTTTTACAATATTTATGGGAGTCCCTGAAGTAACTCCAAACAAAAATTGCAAACAGGACCTCCCCAAGTACTTCTGGGAATTCCCGAGGGAGTGTCCCACAAAGGCTCACAAGTGGGAATCCCCCAAATCATGAGGGTCCCAGTTAGTATGTTAGACTGGCATTCCAATGTGTTCCTGGGGCTAACACTGTATTCTTAGTAGTCTCCAGGAAGAGTTATACCTAAAGTCACAAACGTAGCCTCCTCTTTCTGATATACTTGTTGTTCCAACCAGAGGCTCACCAAGTTCTAGAACCTTCCACCAGACACCTGACCCGGCACTGCCATCTCATGCTAGACAAAGGCATGTGCCATCTTCGCGAGTAGAGAATATACCTTATTTTTTTTCATATCCCCAAATAATACCTTGCAGGGCTGACCATGTCATAGAGTCTCAGTTCTTAAGAATCTTGTTGCCCCACAAGGAAGGTAGGGGCTGGGGGTTTGGCTCAGCGTTAGAATGCTTGCCTAGCAAGCTGGAAGCCCTGGGTTCGGTCCTTGGTATCAAAAACAGAAAATGAACTTCCCCTAAAAAAATCAACCAGTAAAGAAGGGACTACCCCATGAGAAGTGAGTGAAGACTGCAATGTCCGGAGCAGAGTAGGCTGAAAGGTACTGGCTATACTGTTTCAGGACACAGTGAACTCGCTTTGAAGCCTGCAGGTCAGAAAGAATGAAGGGCGAGGCCATTCCAACCAAGAATTTACATGTCCAAAAGATTAAGGGACATTAAGTGGTATAAAAAGACTAACACAGTTAGGGGTGGGAATGGGAAGATGAGTGGCTGGAGGAGCCAGCAGTTCAATACATGTAGAATGACTGCTGGGAGAACCTGCTTTGTGGCTGTTCCTCAAGCACTATTAGGCTGAATGTATTAGGGTGAATAGCTCTAAATGCCACACCAAGAATGGACTCCTCACACCCTTTGTCTGAGTTTCTGAAGCAAAGCCTGAAATACGGCCACGTATGCTATGAGAACCTAGATGCATCCTCTACCTTCATGGCTGCCCATGCGTTTCACATTTTGGGTGATAATTCTTTCCATTTTGCTTCTTCCTGTCCCACTGGCTTGACTGTCAGGATTAGTAGAGCGCAGTCCATTTATGGGAAACACCTGCTTCCCACCTGTGTCCCCATGAACAGTCAGTTCTGGACCCTGGACAAGACGTTGGCAGGTGTCCTTCATGGCTGAGTGGACTTCTAGAATTTTCTCTAGGAGTCAGATCCAAACTGGCAACATATGGGTGGCCACCTGTATGACATTTTGCCAGTATTACATCAAACACATCTGCCAGCTTATGAGAGAGGCCTGGGAAGGCCTAGGGATGTGGGGAAGGATTGGCAGAAAACCTAGTCCAAGAAGAGGGCTGAGCCAGAAAGAACCATTTCCACCCTGTGAGTCAGGCTGTAATTTAATTGGCTACTTCTCACTTCTTCATGACACTAGCAAATGTCAGCTCAGGAGACGATATTCTTGCATTACTTGCATTGACCCACTTGGAAAAGAGTGCACAGATGTGTCAAAGGGTCTTTTGCCCCAGTCCAGCTCTGCAACAGCAACATTCCTATGTGCATTAGGCACAGATGTCCCAAGAAACAGAACCAGTTAGATCTATGCACTGGTAGACAATAGATGGGTGACAGACAGATAAAGGGAGACTTACTAGGGAAATTGGCCCGCATAATTATGGAAACTGAGAAGTCACTGCATGCTGTCTATAACCTGGAAAACCAGAGAAGCTGGTGGTGCATCTCAGTCTAAGTCTGAAGTCCTGGCAACACTAGGGGCCACTGGTGAGAGTCTCAGAGTCCAGGGGCCCCCAGTGCGAGTCTCAGAGCCCAGGGGCCAGAGGACCTGGGCTTTGGTACCCATGGTAGGAGAAGACAATGTCCCACAATAGGGGAGAGAGACTGCATGTGGCATTCCTCTGTCTTTTTGTCCTACGTGGGCCTTTAGCCAGTGGATAGTGCCGGCCTGCACTGGATGAGCATGTCTAGATTTTTTTTCATGAGCTACTGATTCATTCTTTGGGGAGTAGCCTGGCAAAACATGCAGGAGTGGAGCTTTACAAGCTATCTGGGTACTCCTTAATCTAGCCAAAGGAGACACTGACTCCACTGTCACACCATAGTAAGTGAACTACACAGATGGGCCCAGTGATTCTGTTTCTGCTCTGTGTGCTGTGTAGCCAAGCTATTCATCCTGGACCTAGCCAGGCCAGGCTACACCCTTCCTATCCAACATCATTCTTTGGATCAGTGTTAAGACTCACAGAAACAAGAATCAGCACATCAGATAGGATGGGTCAATGAAATTCTGGGTTTAAGCTATCCCATTTAAAAGCAACTTTTGGGCTGGCCAAATAACTCAGTGAATTAAAGCACCTGAAGCAGGTGCAGGGGCCAGGGGTTTGATCCCTGGGCCTACTGTGCAGGACCTGCCCCTGGAGTGTGCTGAGACAGCAATTAAGACTGGGCGTGGTGGTACACCTCTGTAATCCCAGCTCTTTGGAGGCTGTAAGCAGGTAGATCACTATGAGTCTGATCTAGTAGTGAGACTCCGGACATCTTGTAGACTCTTCCCTAAAATAAATAAATAAATAAATAAATAAATAAATAAATAAATAAAGCCGGGCGTGGTGGCGCAGGCCTGTAATCCCAGCACTAGGGAGGCTGAGGCAGGAGGATTGTTGTGAGTTCGAGACCAGCCTGAGCTACAAAGTGAGCTTAAGGCCAGCCTGAACTGCACAGTGAGACCCTGTCTCAAAAAGACAAAAAAAAAAAATTAAAAAAAAAAAAGTAAATAAATAAAAGCAACTCCTAATCTCCTAAGTGTGATTTTGGTTCTACCATCTGCTTTGCATGTGTGGTTTTGCCATTTTACTCCCCAAGCTATTAAACCATGGAATTATAGCCTTCTTCATTATTTTATTTGTTCCTTCATGAATTTAAGCATTTGATGCCTTTTGATCATTGTTCTATGCTGTAATAGGCATAGGGGATACAAAATTGGCATCAACATCCTTGCCTTGGGGGGCTGAAGGCAGGCCAGGGGACAGGTGGGTGTGGACAATATGCTGAAGTGCCTTGTCGGGGGGGACACGTATTCCAAGCCTGGGGAAAAGAGGGATCAGAGGGAGTTCCCCAGAAAGAAGCTTCCTTTAGGATAAAGGAAAGCTCTTCAGGCAAAGAGAGCAGCATACTCAGAAGTTGCTAGTGAAAGAAAAATTACAGGGGAACTGTAAGTGGCTCTTGTCTGGCTGCCACTAGATTTGTGGGGTGAAAGGGATTGTAGGAGGGGTTTGATAGCAGACTTGGTAGAGGAATTATAAGATCAAACCTGAAATTTGTGGAAGACAAGCCTGGCTACAGGGTGGAAAACAGGAAGTGGAGAAGCTGGACAGCATGAGGGGGGCCTTGGGGTTGTGGTGGTGGGAACCAGAGGCAGCTCTAGTGGCAGTGGGGAAGGAGGAAGAGGCTGGGATGAAAGACGCAAGAAAGAATTTTCAACTGATTAGATTTGAGGGGACTGAAGGGGAGAGAGAGGCTAAACCACAGCTTTGGGGAAATGAGTGAATGGGTAGAGTGTCACTTCTTGGGGGCTCTGAGGGCCTTGTCCTTCTTCTGAAGCTGCCCATCTAAACAAACAAACAAACAAACAAAAAAGGCTGCTGTTGAGTCAGCCTGAAGGATACCAAATGGCTGCAGTGAACACTGGGCACTGGATGTCACAGTGGCAGTGACTGAGCTGGGAGAGGAGCTCAAAGTGTCATGAAGTTGAGGGGCTCCTCCGGCTCCTGCCCTGGTGCCTGCATGGTCATGCTCCATCTCCCTCCCCACCGTCCACATCCCATGCCACAGGAGTTCAGCCCCTGTCCTGCTCACCTTTGCCTTGAACCCGCTCCCGATGGCTCCAGCTCACACTAATGTGACCTCTGCTGCCTGAAGGGCTCAGGCACTGCCACGACCTGCAGGTGGGCTCCAGGAGACTTTCCTGGGAACTAAGAGAAGCATTTGTGGCCCAAATAGCCACACAGGGCCTCTGGACCCTGACTCTGACTCTAAGAAGGGAGCTCTTGGCCCTTGCCTGCTCAGACAGGGCAGGAGAGAAGCCAGGCAGGCTGTGCCTGGAAGACCTCACATCTTTTGAAGGCCAGGGAAGTTGCTAGATCTGCCCATGGTTAGCTGGAGAGCTGAGTCCTGTGTGGTCATGGAGGAGCTGAGAGGATCCTTAAAAGAGATCGTATGCACAGATTAGACCAGTGCAGGCTCAGCTTTCCCTGAAAAGCCATTTCAAAGCCACTTCATTCTCCACCTGCCTTTGGCTAATAGCCTGATTACAGCCACACTAACAACCTTCAGTGCTCTCAGGAGCAGCTCTGGCTCTGCAAGAGGCTGCCTCTCTTCCTCCCTACCCTATTTCTGGCCTCTCTGGGACTGTGGTGACAATAGCTTTCCACTGCTCGCAGCCAGAGTTACTTGGAGAGGCAGGCAGCTGCAGGCTCATTCCTGAAGTGCACTTCTGGGGACCATCAGCCCCGGCTCCTGGTCCGACATCCCACACAGGGCTACAAACAATTCCCCATGAATATGGATATGGAGAAGGGAGGCCGACCGAGTCTGTCCTGCAGGGAAACATGGACACCCTTAGTGGGGATGTTGTTTTTGCTGAAATACAAGGTCATGGGTGAAGATTGGTCTTTTAAGTCACAGGTCTGATATTGTAAGATTCAGGATGCTGGCATTGGAGAGATGCGTTGCTGTCAGGAAGGGCAGCATGGAGAAGCATTTGCGTGCTCTGCAGTCCTTGGTCCTGGTCTTGCACCATGTTAGCATCCAGTTACAAAGTGATGGCCAGCGGCTATGGCAGGAGCTTGGCGATGATTGAGCTAGGAGAGCAGCTCAAAGTGTCATGAAGCTAAGGGGCTCCTTTGGCTCCTGCCTTGGTGTCTGCATGGCCATGCTCCATCTCCTTCCCCACCATCCACATCCCATACCACAGGAGTTCAGCCCCTGCCCTGAACCAGCTCCAGATGGCTCCAGCTCACACTAATGTGACCTCTGCTGCCTGAAGGGCTCAGGCACTGCCACGACCTGCAGGTGGGGACTGGGTTATACATGTAAGCACTCATAATTTGGCTCCAGTCTCATCTTCCCAGTATCTTCATAATGCTCAGCAGGGCTGGGCCTTTCACTTGAGTGTCATGATCCAGGGATGTGCAAATGACTTATCCTGAGATGCCCCTGAAGGCTGTTGTAAGGTTTCTCTGTTGTCTCTGTGGGCAGCGGGGCTGGAGGCTGCGTTCTCCTCCTGTGCCTTCAGAGAGGTCTATAGCTCAAGGAATGCATTGTGAGTTGGGTGCATGATATGGATGCCTGGCTTTCTGTACAGTGGAGCAGCTGGGGAAAAGCACTGCCCAGTGGCCTGATTTTGTTGGCATTTTGCTAAAGATGGTGCATATGGCACATGATGGCAGTTACTGTGGCACTGAGTACCGCCTCAGAAGCTGCGAACCATTTGAGGGTTTCTGTATGGTATTATGGAAGACCTGGGCTTGTTCTCAGACAAGCGCAGTAAGGCTATATGTTCTAACCCCTCAATCAGCCAGTGACCCCAGAGGCATAAGGGGTGGGGAGAGAGACAGGATGAGAGAAAGACATACACACACACACACACGTACACACACACGCACACACACACACACACACACACACACACACAGATGGACTGACGGGGAGAGGGAGAATTTGTTCAGTGGCAGAGAGCTAGATGTGGGATGGGCAGGTCTGATGCGCTGCTGGCCCGGCTCCACGCTTGCCCTTCCTGTGTCTTGGCCGCCGCCTCCCACTGTCCTCCACCTGCTCACCCACCTATGTGACAGAGACAACAGAGACGAGCACAGGTCTGCGGCTTCCCCCACCCTGCCTCCTCTCTCTTCACCACTGTCAGAGGCCTCCTGCCTGCCAGCCTCAGCCTCATAGACCTCCCCGCTTGCTGCCCCTGCGGCCGCTCCTTCCAGCCCTGGCGCGACCCTGTGGTCTCTGCAGCCCTGGCCCGGCCAGTGTCCGACACCGAGGGGCTGAGGACGGGCTGCAGAGATGAGGTGCCCGGTTCTGGGGCCCAACGGCCACACGGTGACCGTAGGCCAGCAGCTCAGACGGGGCAGCCCTGGCCCGCCTCCTCCTGGGGACCTATCGCTACTCCTGGGAACGTTTAGGCCGCTGCTTGGGGCCCCACTCAGCTTTTCACTCGGCACAGGGACACCTGCAGGGAGCGAGGGCTTACCTGGGCCCATGGTTTTTGAAGTCCTGGTCCACCACAGGCACAGAGCGTGGGGCAGCTGGGAGGCTAAAGGAAAGGAAAGCGCTGGAGAGGGGGAAAGAAGGGCCGAGGAGGACAGGCCGAGGAGGACAGGCCGAGGAGGACAGGCCGAGGAGGACAGGCCGAGGAGGACAGGCCGAGGAGGTCAGGCCGAGGAGGACAGGCCGAGGAGGACAGGCCGAGGAGGACAGGCCGAGGAGGACAGGCCGAGGAGGTCAGGCCGAGGAGGACAGGCCGAGGAGGACAGGCCGAGGAGGACAGGCCGAGGAGGACAG
>PVKA01003286.1:56084-111795 GCA_004027165.1 Ctenomys sociabilis | reverse complement strand
AGTTGGGATAGATAACGCTGTGCTTCTACATAATTCTATGAGAGGCAAGATCTGCACTAATGGTGGTTGGACAGGATATTATGTCGGCTTTTAGTACTATGGTCATCCACTAGGTAAATAATTATTGAATTTTTGATATAATTCAGGTATAAAAAATAAGATAAGTAAGCAACTGCACTCTTAATTCACTGATAAGAGACATCTGCTAAAATAATATCTGTAAATATAATATCATGTATGCACCTTGTACAATATCAAAACATTATGAAAATGGTTTGCAATGTATTAATTCATCGAATCTGTATGGTTAAGGTGTCTTGAAACTGTCTGACTGACATTTGTATTTTAATAAAATAAAAATAAATAAAAAATAAAAAATAAAAAAAAAGAATCTCATCCTTTGTTATACACTCTCTGTTGCTAAGCACCGGTCAATACTTCATATTTATCTCTGCAGCTAAAGTGAGCTTCGCATTAACTGAGAGTATCATTATTCTCCATGTACTTAGCATGCCCACCCATGTACCATACTGGTATACAATTATGTAAAAAGAAACAAGTACCAATTCAATTAATCCACCAATTGTTTTCCCTTCTTTTGTCCAGGACTCCCCCACCCCACCCTACCCATGAACATGCCTCATCTCTTCCATAATTTAAAAACAACCACATTTCCAGATCTGTGTGCCCCCCACTTCTAGGCTGCTTTTGCATTTGTTCTTCAAAGTGAAATACAAGGAGCCCCCAGGCCCTCATCCCCCATCTCCTCCTCTGCACCACAAAGACTACGCTGCCCTTTATACGCCTGTAACTGTTTCGACCTCCCAGTTCATTATCAGTGCACCTTCTCAGCCCTTCTAATGGCTGCCCTCTCTGGTGTGCTGCACCTTCCTAACCCACCTAAGAATGATTTCACCCATGACTCAGATTACTTACATGCCCCCTGGTCCTTTGTCTTCCCCTTCCAATCACAACTTAAATGTCTGTGTCCCCAGGGCCAGCACCCTTTTCTTGTTACCATATGAACCCTCAGCATTCTACTCAGCAATCATCACATATCCAATTATCCAAATGCCCCCTGCAAAGTCAAACTTCTAAACTCCCTGTACCTGTAACTCAGCCTCTCAAATCAAGCTCTTCCTCTTCCTGCCTCTTCATATTGATCTCTTTGCACTCACACATCTAAATTTTTTAACCTGGATAATTAACCCCTTCATCAATCCAACAGTCCTACCTGGAAATGTGGGTGTTACCCCAAATTCCTCCTTGCAGTACTGCTTATCACTGTTATCTCTCCGTCCTTAATATCTTTCACTATTTCTGCTGTTGGCACCCTGGTTCATCTATGTCTCAGCCCTGACTCCTAAGTCAGCCCACTTTACTCATTCCTTAATGACTCCCAACAGTTTGCAGGATTAAAAACCCAAACACTTTACAGGGAGCACAAGGCCATTTATGACTTGCTGTCTTGGTTACTTCTCTCTCATAGCTGAGACAAAAACACCCGACACCTAAAGCTAAAGGGGCTGGTTTAGCTTGCAGTTAGTGGAGGTTTCAATCCATAATCAGCTGGCTGCAAGGCAGGGTGGTACATGACAGAGGGAGAACAGTTCCTGGTGGTGCAAACCAGCAAATGCAATGAGAGCAAAAGGGAGACCAAGCTTCTTTTCCTCCCTGAACTAATATGCAGGCTACCTGCCCCACGGGGTACAGCACCCAGAGCCCCAATCCTAGCACTGAACAATGAACCAATCACAAACTCTATAGATTAGCTGCCTCCAGAAAAGCCTGCCAACCTTCAACCGAGAGGCTTCAGGGGGACATCCAGACACAGGCCATCACACCTGGCGTGTGTGAACAAACTCCACCCCTTTCTACTTTAATTCCTGACAGTGATGAAGTCTGTGCCACTCCCAGAATGCACATTTTCTCACATATGTCCACTTTCTACCTCTCACTCTTTCCTTACCAAAACCCTGTTCAGCAATGGCAAACCATTTAGAGCTTTCAGTGATAACAAACATCGCCCTGCGACACACACACCACAGGTTCACCATCACTGCCCCTGTGTTCAAAATCCCTCACCATTTGTCCATTATTTTGTACATCTCAACTCCAATAGGAAGAAGTCTGGGATAGCCAGGACTTTCAATTGTCAGGGCCTGAAATATGCCTTGATTGGCTTAAGCCAAGAAGAGAGGCCTTGGTTCTACAGCAGGAAGGACAGAGAACAGAGGCAACTGAGCACTTCCTGAGCTCATGCCCCAGCCTGTCAAACCAATGGGCGTTTCCCTTATGTTTCTCCTTTACTCCATATTTATACTCAGTTAAGCTGCCTAGAGCCTGGTGCAGTGGCAAGCACATGTGGTCCCAACTGCTCCTGAGGCTGAGGCAGGAGGATTGCTTCAGCCTAAGAATCTAGGAACAGTCTGGAAAACATATCCTGACACCATTTGAAAAATAAAAATGTTTAAATTTTGTAAGCTGCTTACACAGTGTGTTTGAAGACATAAATTGTCATAATCTAGACATAGAAATGAGATGTAAAAACGCTTTCCCCTTGTTGTCTTTCTTGTTTCTAGTTATACTGATAGCTGGTATCATTTTATGGACTCTTTTACTGTTAAAAAAAAAAGAGAGAGAATCATATGACAGTTTAACTTGATTAAAAATAATGGATACAATTAATAGAATAATTTAGGTATTTCTATGATCTCAGATTAAAATTGTTTTTAATAATTAGTATTGAATTTAATAGCTTTAAACAACTAGTTAAAAAATGGTGATGAAGCCAGGCATGGTGGCACATGCCTGTAATCCCAGTACTCAGGAGGCTGAGGCAGGAGGATTGTTGTGAGCTTGAGGCCAGCCTGAGCTACATAGCAAGACCCTGTCTCAAAAAGATCAAAAAGACAAAAAAAAAAAAAAAAATAGTGATGAAGCCAAGCACAGCGGCTTGCATGTGTGATCCCAGCACTATAACAGGATGAGCAGGAAAATCACAGGCTTGAGCCCCTGTTAGCAACTTTTGCCAGACCCCGTCTCACAAAATCAAAAAGGGCTGGGCATGTAACTCATTGTGAAGGCTCTGGGCTCAATCCCCAGAACCACAAACAAAACATAGTGATAACAATAATTTGTTTCTAAAAGTGACTGAAATTCTCTATGATCTAATTTAAATGTCTCAAACATGTTATCCTAGCAATGAAAAAGTTTTTTTAAAAAAAATTTTAAGGAAAGAGACAAATAACTTCTGCAAAATCCATCATTTGTCCCACCCTAGGTAGTGAGAAGCCAAGTCCACTTGTAAAACATCTGTTTGGGAAAATAAAGAGAACTCTCTCTTGTTCATTTTCAAGTTATTACGGAAACGAGAATCTCCTCTTTCCTCTACATCATGGATTGGGAAACTAGAACCTGTTAATTAAATCCAGTCTAACACCTGTTTCTGTAAATAAAGTTTTATTGAAACACAACCTCACTCATCTGTTTATGTATTATTACTGATATCACTGAGTTGCTGAAATAGAGACTTTATGAGAATGAAGGTAAGTTATATTTACTATCAAGCTATTTTACAAAAATGCTTGCTGACCCTAACTACACAAATAGAATTTTCTTTATTTAACACACGATGGGGGCTGGGGAGATAGCTCAGTGGAATAAGCCCTTCCCTAGCAAGCGCAAGGGCCTGAATTTAATCCCTGGTTCCGCAAAATAAATAAATAATATAGGATTGCATCTATTCTCTCAAATCTATGGAGTCTCTTGCTGAGTTAATGTTACGGTTTGTTACGTCCTCCCAAAGCCTCATGCAGTCGGGGGGCTAAGTTTTTCAGAGGTGACTGAATCTAGAGTGTGGGACTGATTCACAGTGCATTGCTGGAATTAAGAGTACTGAACATAAGGGAGAGTGATTGCTCTATCAGCCCACTAATTGGACTGCCACTATCCTAATCCCTGCTACACTGGGAACACTGCAAGGGACAAAAAGAGGCTTGTCTTTCTCTCTTGCTTATTGTTTTTGTTGTCTTTTGTCAACATGAAATCTATTTTTTAATGTATCAGTTATTCATTTATGTTCTTAGTAAGAAATCTAGAGCACTAATTTATGAGAATAAATTCCAGTTTTTGGAGCAAAAATGGATCACAGTAGCCCTGGAGCTGAGAAACAGCTTTGATTTTTGCTAAAATCTGTGAGTCCACCTCTTTCTGATTTACCTTGCACTGATCTGAAATATGATATGCCTCTTTCTCAGTGTGGAAGATCTCACACTCCTGATGCCTGTGTTTCTGTAGCTTCTTCTTCTTGAACTAAGGATTAGTGAGGTATTTGGGGATTTTCACTTTGTTGATATCAATTTTTGTAGAGGTGACAGTGACAGATTTCTGCTGTGTTCTTCGTACAGAAACACAACTAAGACTAAGAGGCTCAGTCACAATTAGCAAGCCACTGGCCAAATGCTTCCGGAGGACCACTCTCTCGCCTCTGTGATGCCCAGTGAGGATGGTCAAGATGGTGCCAGGGGTGATGCGAGCTCAAAGTGTCCTCACATGCTGACTAAGGGTCTCTTGCCGTGGCTCAAGAGCTATTGGGGCACTTCTTTAATAGGGTAGTATCAAGGCATTTTTCAAAGTTTATAAATAAAGTTGATAAGCCCCTAGCTAACCTCATCAAAAAGAGGAAAGAAAAATTCAAATACAAGCAATAAGGAATGAAAAGGATGAAATCACCACAGACCCAGTGGAAATTCAGAAGATTATTAATAGTTACTTCAAGAATCTTTACGCTCACAGAATAGAAGACATAGAAGAAATGGACAGATTCCTCAAAAAGTACAAATTAACAAAACTGAATCAAGAAGACATAACAACTCTCAATAACCCAATAACAGCCAAAGGAATATGAAACATAATAAAAAAAAAACCTACCAACAAAGAAAAGTCCAGGTCCTGATGAATTCACAGCTGAATTCTACAAGAAATTTATAGAAGATGTAATCGCTACACTCCTCAAACTCTTCAATGAAATTGAAAAGGAAACAGTCCCCCAAAAATCATTTCTGGAGACAAGTATTATACTGATTCCAAAACCAGGGAAAGACATAACTAAAAAAGAGAACTCCAGGCCAGTTTCCCTCATGAACATAAGATGCAAAAATCCTCAATAAAATCCTAGCAAACAGAATACAGCAAACCATCAAGAAGATTATACACCATGACCAAGTAGGATTCATCCCAGGGATGCAAGGATGATTCAATATTTGAAAATCTATAAATGTAATATACTATATTAATAGACTGAAATCTAAAAACCACATGATCATCTCAATTGATGCAGAGAAAGCTTTTGACAAAGTCCAACTCTCATTCATATTCAAAATCCTATAGAAAATTGGAATAGATGGCCTCTACCTCAATTTGATAAAAGCCATCTATGACAACCCAAAGGCTAAATGGGGAAAAACTGAAATCTTTTACTCTTAAATCAGGTACAAGACAAGGATGGCCTCTATCACCCCTCTATTCAATATAGTTTTGGAATCATTAGCAACAGCCATTAGAAAAGAGGGAGAAATGAAAGGAATAAGAATAGGTAAAGAACTTAAATTATCACTGTTTGCAGATGACATGATATTTTACTTGGAACACCCAAAAAATTCCACCTAGAAGCTACTAGAATTGATACAGAAATTCAGTAGCATAGCAGGATACAAAGTCTATACTCAAAAGTCAATAGCATTCCTCTACACAAATAACAAACACTCTGAGAGGGAAACTATAGAAACAATACCTTTTAGAATAGCACTGCAGAAAATGAAATACCTTGGGATTCACTTAACCAAGGAAGTCAAAGATCTTTTCATGGAAAATTACAACACCCTAAGAAAAGAGATCATGGAGGATTTCAGAAAAAGGAAAAATATTCCCTGCTCCTGGATAGGAAGAAGCAACATCATGAAGATGGTCATACTCCCAAAATTATTATACAGATTTAATGCAATTCCTATCAAACTGCCACCAACATACCTCCCAGAAAAAGTGTTCCTGAAATTTATTTGGAACCAGAAAAGACCTAGAATAACAAAAGCAATCCTGGCCAACAAAGACATGGCAGGAGGCATCACAATTCCTGACTTGAAATTATACTACAAAGCTACTGTGATAAAATCAACATGGTATTGGCAATGAAATAGACCTGAGGATCAAGGGAATAGATTAGAAGATGCAGAGGCCTCTGAAAACACACTCAACCACCTGATCTTCAACAAAGGGTCCAAAAATGCTTATTTGGAGAAGGATAGCCTCTTTAACAAACGGTGCTGGAAAAACTGGCCCTCTACATGCCAAAAACTAAAACTTGACCCAGGTATATCATCATGCACTAAGCTAAAGTAAAAATGCATTAAAGATCTAAACATTAAAACAGAAACACTCAATCTCCTGGAAGAGAAAATAGGAGGAACTCTTGAAGACATAGGGGTAGGCAAAGAGTCCATGAACAAACATGTATTCACATGGGAAACACTTGAAAGAATTAACAACTGCCAAAAGTTGATATCAAAAAAATTGTCCACAAAGTGAGAAGACAACCAACAAATTTTGAAAAATTCCCAACTAATAAGCACTCAGACAAAGGTCTGCTCTCTAGAATATAAAAAGAAGTAAGATATATTAGGGCCCTCAAATTTAAAGACCCAATCCAGAAATGGGCATCTGACTTGCATACACACTTCTCAGAGGACGAAATTAAAGAAGCGAATAAATATATGAAAAAATGCTCCACATTGCTAGCCATCCATGAAACACAAGTTAAAACAACACACACACACACACACACACACACACACACAAAAAAAAAACACTGAGATACCATCTCACTCCAGAAAGAATGGCTAACAGAGGAAAGAGATTGAAGTTCTATAGTGTGCCTGGGGAGAGTCACATGGAAAGAAAACTTTCTCTCAGGATAAACTGGCCAAGCATTGGCCGTGACTCATCCACATGGATGACACAGACAAAGGATCTACAGAATAAGGCACAGGACTACAAGATAAACTCTGAGGGGACTTCACTGACCTCATAAAAAACATAGAGTACATGTGTTGGTATATAAGTCTTGCTCTATCTAGGTCTTAACCATCCAGCAGAAAAGTATAAAAATGAAGTATACATTGTGAGGCCATAATATTAAGCTGAGCTGTAAATGACTATGGTTGACAACTTCTTTGAATAACTCACTATTGTGGAATGCTGGACTGTGTTGGATTGTGTTGAGTTCAAGCACCTAAAGTAGTTGAATAATAATGGAGTGCCCATGTTTGACAGGTGTAGACAAAGGAAGGGGTATAGAAAGGAATAATCAAGATGTGTGTGTACAGACAGTACAGTTAGGATAGATAACACCGTGCTGCTACCTAAATCTACAAGAAGCAAGATTTGCACTAATGGTAGTTGGACAGGATATTATGTCAGCTTCTAGTACTATGGACAACCACTAGGAAAATAACAGGGTAGAAAGTATTAATTATTGAATCTTTGATGTAATTCAGGTATAAAAAATAAGATATGCAAACAGTTACACTCAATTTACTGATAAGAGACATACGATATAATAATGTCTGTAAGTATAATATCATGTATGCACCTTCTATGATACCAAAACATTGTGAAAACAGTTTGCAATGTATTAATTTATCAAATACATCTTGTCAAGATATCTTAAAACTGTCTTATTGATCTCTGTACTTCAATAAAAAATAAAAAATTTTTTTTAAAAAAGAAAGAATGGCTATCATAAAGAAATCAACCAACAACAAATGTTGGAGAGGATGTGGGGAAAAGGGAACACTTTTCCACTGCTGGTGGGAATGTAGACTGGTACAACCATCGTAGGGATCAGTGTGGAGACTCCTCACAAAAATAGGACTGAAAATCCCATTCAAGCCAGCTATGCCCCTGCTGGGAATTTTCCCGGAGGAACTGAAAACATCATATCATAGTGATATATGTGTACCTATGTTTATAGCAGCACAATTTGTGATAGCTAAATCTTTGAAACAACCAAGGTACTCATCACATGAAGAATGGTTTAAAAAGATGTGGTATTTCTATACAATGGAATATTACTTGGCTATAAAGAATGATAAACTTGAAGCATTTATATTGAAGTGGATTCCACTTGAAAATATACTCGTAAGTGAAATAAATGAGACACACATGTGCAAGTATCATGTCGTCTCCCTAGTATAAGAAACAAAAGAAGAAATACAAATAGAAATGTATAACAACAACTAAAAGGAATTTAGTCAGATAGGGTAGACTGAAGTGCATATGTTGCAGGGTACTAGTCAGCTTCTCTTCTGGATGGGTAACAACCTAAGTTCACAGAGCAAAAAGTAGAGAAATGGAAGGGCCACAAGTTCAGCCAACATCTTGGCCTTAGCCTTTCAAGGTCAGTGAAGACTCAGGACATCAGAGAACCTGTATGGTAACATCATGGAACTCAGTTAAGCCCCAAATTTTCTGATCAAAGAGATTATGGACCACAGAGGAATGTGATAGATGATCTATAGTGTGCCTAAGGAGAGTCACATGGAGAGAAAACTTTCTCTCAGGCTCTCACAGACAGCAAACTGGTCAAGCAATGGCTGAGACTCATCCACATGGCTGACACTGACAAAGGATCTACAGAGTGAGGTACAGGATTACAGGATAAACCCTGAGGGGACTTGACTGACCTTATCACATACAAAAGCTACATTTCTTGTTATATAGGTCTTGCTTTATCTCAGTCTTAACCATCCAGCAGAAAAGTATAAAAAAGAGGTATATAAAATAAAGCCATAATAATAAGCAGAGCTGTAAATGGCTCTAGTCAACAACTTCTTCAGATAACCCATTATTATTGTGGACAGCTGGACCGTGTTTGATTGTTTCATTGAGTTCAGGCACCTAGAATAATTGAATGACAATGGAATGCCCACCTTTGACAGGACTACACAAAAAAAGGGGATACAAAGGAAGAACTTTTCTGTGTTTGTATAAACAGTACAGTTAGGATAAATATGCAGTTCTTCTGTATAATTCTATGAGAAGCAAGATTTGCACCAATAGTGTTTGGACAGGATATTCTGTCAGCTTCTTGTACTATGGACAACCACTAGGAAGATAACAAGGTAGAATGTATTAATTATTGAAACTGTACTATAATTCAGCTTTAAAAAATAAGTATACAGCTACATTCTCTTAGTTCATTGATTAGAGACATCTGCTCTAATGTTGTTTATAAATAGAATATCAAGATTTCGCCTTGTATGATAAAAAAACACTATGAAAACAATATGGAATCTATTTATTATTGAATCTGTCCTGCTCATTTGATTTGAAACTGTCTCATTGCTATTTGTTCTTCAATAAAGTAAAAAAATAAAAAAAACAAAGTTTAACCACTCAAGTACCTGCATTCCCCACCAACTGGTTTGTGATTATAGCAAGAACTTTCTCCTTGTTTTTCTCTTTAGTTTTTGATTTAACAGCTGTGTACTTCCTCTTGTAGAAAGCCTTTTTGGAATACATAGCATATTGGGAGTATCTACCAATTCTTCTAACCAGGACAGGAATTTGGCTGCAGTGGGGTTGCTCCTTCTTGAACTCTTTTGCCCTCAATTTTTACCTTGTTTTGTTTGTTTGTTTGTTTTGAGGAATCAGGGATTGAACTAAGGCCCTGTGCTTGCCAGGGAAGCGCTTATCTACTGAGTCATCTCCCCAGCCCTCAACTTACCCTTTTTACCAGTACCACTGGCAGCAGCCTTCGTAGCTTCATGTTTTTTCTCTTTAGTGTCTGGCTTCTCAGGGTTTTTTCCTGCCATTTTGCAAGAATGGAAAGAGACCACCATGAATTCTTGTCTTCTTGCCTGTACCCCTCTGCCTTGCAGTCAGCCAATTACGGACTGAAGACTCTACAAATTAAGAGGTAAATAAACCTTTCCCTCAACTTGAGGGTGTTGGGTATTTTGTCTCAGCAATTAGAGAAGAGTAACTAAAATAGTAAATACAGTGAGGACTCAGGATGTAGGAGAACCTGTACTGTAGCATCCTGTAACTCTGTGGTATCCCAAATTTACTGATCAAGGAGATTATGGGGTCACAGAGGAAAGTGATCGATGATGTAGAGTGTGCCTCAGGAGAGTCACTTGAAGAGAACACATTCTCTTAGGCTTTCACAGGAACAAATTGGTCAAGCAATGGCTGTGACTCATCCAAATGGCTGACACTGACAAAGGATCTACAGAGTGTGGTACAGGGTTTCAAGGTAAATCCTGAGGGGATCTGGCTGACCTTGGCAGATACAAAGTTACATTTTTGTTACATAGGTCTTGTTTTATCTTGGTCTTAATCATCCAGAAGAAAAGTATAAAAACAAAGTGTAAAAAGTAAAGCCATATTAATATGTTGAGATGTAAAAGGCTCAAGAAAACAATTTCTGACATTGCCAGTCCTATGGATAACCTACTACTATTATGGACTACTGGACTATATTGGATTATTTTGCTGAGTTCACACACTTACAATATTTAAATGGCAATGGTATACTCATCTCTATGAAACTAAACAAAAAAGGGGGATATTTTATATCTGTACATAGAAAATAGGATAGACATACAGCTACTTTCTCTTAATTCAATGAGAAGAAAAATTTGTACAAATAGTGTTTGGACAGGATATCATGTCTGCATCTTGTACTATGAATAACCACTATGAAGACAACAAGATGTAATGTATTAATTATTGAAAATGTCCTACTAATCTGTTCTGAAACTGTCTCATTGCTATTTGTTTCTCAATAAAATCAATTTAAAAAATAAAAAATAAAATAAAATAGGAAATAACCTCTCTCCTTGTCATTTTCATAACTCTGGACAGTGTATGAGTGATATGATGTGTAGTAACATGTGACCAAGCAATATGTAATAACATGCGACCAACATGTGTATTTAGGTCAGAAACAATGACTCAGAACCTAAATTTATGAGACTCTAAGAGTTGAAGGAAACGAGTAAATCCACCAGCCTTCACTTTCTGTTCCCATCCTAGAAAGTCTCTGAAGGCACAGGTAAGAAGATTTCACAGCAATAGGCCATCTGCAGATTGCATTTTACGTATTTTTAAAATTTCCATTTCCTGGCTCTACTTCATTGAGATTAAAGCTGTATCGGTTAATGCTCAACGCCAGTAGTCACTAGGAAATACAAATTCAAATAAGACACCACTTTATATCTACTAAGATAGCTATAATCAAAAAGATAGAAAAGAGTTGGAAGAAGCTAGGGGTGTGGCTCACTGGTAGCACACTCACCTAGGGCGTGTGAAACCCTGGGTTTGATCCCCAGCACTGCCAAAGAAATAGATTCTAGGAAGGATGTGGAGAGACTGGAGTCCTCAAACACTGCTAGTGAAATTGTAGCATGGTACAGCATTTTGGAAAACAGTCTGGCAGTTCTTCAAGAAGTTAAAACATAGAGTTGCTATATGACCCCATATTCTACTCTTAGCTGTATACTCAAGAGAAATGAACACACGTGTACATACTTACCCATACATGTTAACAGCTGCATCATTTTTTTAAATTTTTATTTTATTTTGAAAAGTAAAAATAAAGCAAGAACAAAATTGCATATTACCACTTACTTTCAAGAAACCTTAAATTTTTGTTGTCTTTTTTTTCTTTTTTTACCTTCCTAAAATATTTATTTTAAAGAGAGTATAGTAACAATTGATATGACATTAGAAACAGTGCACATTTAGAAGACTAAGATGACAGGTATTCAGGCATGTTTTTTTTTTTTTTTCTTTTTTTTAACACCCCTCCCCCCCACTTCTTTTCTTTTTTTTTACACCTCTCCCCAAAAGTTTATTTATTTATTTTTTTAGGTTGTTCTTTTTGGTACAGGGTCTCACTATACAGCCCACATTCATAGATCCTCCTGCTTTCTGCCTCCCTTGTGCGGGGATTACAGGCGCGCGCCATCACACCGGACTCCATCGCCGGCTCAGCTCACCCAAAGGCGGGGCTGGCGCGGCATGCGGAAGCAGGGATCGAACCCTGGCCGCTGCGCTTACCTAAGCAAGTGCTTAGTCCGCTGAGCTATACCGCTGGCCCTCAGGCATGGTTTTTGTACTACACATTACTGTCCTCATTGCTTAGATTGCAGATAATCAGCATACAGTTAGTCAAGGGGAAAAGTCTACACATTAACTGTTAGCTGTATCATTTCTAATAGCCAAAAAAAAAAAAAAAAAAAAAATGGAGCAACTCAAATACCTACTCACTTAATAACGGAATGAATCTATCCATACAGTAGAATATTTATTCTTTAGCTATAAAAAGAAATAAAGTACCAATACTGCTCTTCATGGATAAAACTTAAAACATTATGCTAAGTGAAAGAAGTGACCAGACTTTAGCCAAGCTCCTCACAGCTTGTTTTTCAAGTGGGCCTTATCCTTCCACTTTGTCCTCAGGTCTACACAGCTTTTTTAAATTTATTTATTCATTCATTCACTAATTCATTCATTCATTCATTGCCTTTTTTTAATGTATTTAGTACAGGGTCTACAGGGTCTCACTGCACAGTGATCCTCCTGTTTTCAGCCTCTAAAGCACTGGGATTAGAGGCATGCCACCACACCCAGTCTGTCTGCTATCTCAGTGAGCCCTGGAGGCGAGGCAGGCTCTTTAGTCCCTTGAGCTATCTGGCTGGTCTTTCATTGCCTTTTGGAAACAGGGTTTCACTCTGCAGTTCAGGCTGGTCTTGAGCTTACTTTGTAGTCCAGGCTGTTCTAGAACTGGCAACAACCCTCTTACCTTAGCCTCCCACGTGCTTGGACCACGGGCATGCACCACCACACCAGTTTTAACAGGTTCCTGCTAAATCAATTTAGCAAGCCCCCCACCTCAATACCTGATCAAATCAGTATCTGAACCTGATCAGATTCCTTATCCTTCACCACCTCCAGGAGATGTCTGAGCATGTTGGTCTGAGGCCCACAAGAATTCTGTTAGGACTCAGGGTGCAACTCAGGGGTAGAATGTGTGCCCTGAATTCATTCCCCAATATCAAAAGAAGAAATAGAATCCTGTTAGGTTGGTTTAGCAAGAATCCCCTTTTATCCTTCATGTCTTCTCTCAATAACTATTTCTCCACATGCCCAGCCCCTGATCCTAGGCCACAAATCCTAAGTTGTCCTGAGATAGCTCAGTAGAATAAGTGCTTGCCTGGCAAACACAGGGTCCTGAGTTCAATCCCTGGTACCGCAAAAAAAAAAAAGGATTTGGAAGTAAGCCACAATTAAGTCATTTCTGAATAAAATCTCTTTTACAGTTTTAGCTATTGCCTTGCACTGGCTCTCTTCAACAGAAGTCGGCCACAAAAGGCCACATACTGTGTAGCTTCCTTTAGATGGCAAATACGGAATAGGCAAATGTACAGAAAATGGATTGGTAATTGTCTAGTGATAGGTGACTTAGGGGTCCTGGACAGTTTGCATGCACACCTAGTTTCTTTTTGAGGTGAAGAACATACAAAATTAATTGTATTAATGGCTGTATAATTCTGAGTATGTTAAAATTATACACTGTAAATGGGTGAATTGTATAACAGGTGAATCATATCTTAATAAAGCTGTTAGAAAAAGTGCATTGGTTATATCTTTTGGGTTGGAGGAAAATTAATGTTCTGGATTTAAAATAGAATAATATATTATAGTGCATATTATGACTCTGTAAAGTATCAAGTAGTTCCAACAACTTCTATGGAGTGTAAAAATTCACACAATATTTTCAGATATTTATCCAATTGTGACAACTAGAAATTACATCTTCTACTTCTGAGCATGCGTCATGGACCAGGTGGTTCTGGGTGCTTTCCAGGTATTACCTCTCATCACAGCTCTACCTGCAAATTACTAATGATTATTCCTATTTTACAAATGAGATAAAAGCTTTAAAAAAAGTAAATGGCTTCCCCACAACTAAAAAAAATGTATAAATATTTTCCTATCTCTGTTTCATATGTCATGTATTCTTAAGGAATCCATATTTTTAAGGATTAAGGGGAAATATGTTGATAATAAGACAGGAATTCACAAAAGGTGTAATCCCCACCAAGTTACTGAAACCGGAAATGAGATCATATGGCCTGGCAAGCATTCAATGAATTCAAACGCCAGTTGTTGCTCTTATTATTAACCTCCAGATCTAACAGCATTTTAGCTTTATTAGTCCTTTGTGAAACTATCACAGGTTTTGACACTAGTATTACTCCTCTTGCTAAAGCCATGCGTTCCCAAAGGCTCCATGACACCGATTTTTCTCTTAACTCTCTAACATTTCATCAGTTTCTCAAAAATCATTCCCAAGATACAATTCATGAAGGGAAAAATGATAAGCTAACCTTCATCAAAATTAAAAATATTTATAATTCAGAAGATACCTTTAAGAAAATGAAAAGGTTGAAAAATAATATTTCTTTTTTTAAAATGTATTTGGTACAAGGTCTCACTGCGCAGCTTGGACTTGTAGTGATCCTCCTATTTTCAGCCTCCACAGTGCTGGGATTATAAGCATGCACCAACACACAAGGTGTCAATGGATGGTTCAGGATACCCGGGGGGGCCAGTGTGGCATGTGGTGCCCAGGATTGAACCCCCATCCCTGTACTTGTCTAAGCAGGTGCTTAGTCTGCTAAGCTATCTCACTGACCCTGAGAAATAGTATTTCTATAAAATTCCATTTTCTGATAAAAATTTATAACCAGTGAATGCATATAAGCATTGTATATGGTCTTATAATTCAATAAGAAGACAGCCAGTTAATACATGAGAAATGATTTAAAATAATACCATGTGAAAAGATGCATGAATGGATAATAAGTACAGGAAAAGATGTTCTACATCATTCATTACTGGAAAATACCAATAAAACTATGATGAGGAAACATTATAGATTCTCTGGGATGGCTCTAAAGAACATAATAACAGCATTGGCAAGGGCGTGTGAAATGCTCCTACACTGCTGATGGGAATGTAAAGTGGCAAAGCAGCTTTGGAAAGCAGCTTGGCAAAGTCTTAACTATATCACTCTGCTATTTATCTCTTAGTTATTCACCCAAGAGAAAAAAATATACATCTACACAGAGAGTGTTTCACAAATGATAGCAACAGTATTATCCAGAATAGCCACAAACTAGAAACACTACAAACATCATGAGCTGGTGAGTAGATAAACACAGTCTGGTACGCAACAGATAGAAGTGCTCAGCAATAGAAGGGAGCAAGCCAACATGATATGTTCAACAACGTGGGTGTTCTACTCCCTTCGTATGGCTATAACAAAATACCACACACTGGATTGTCTTAGACAAAATGCAGTACCAGAAACTCGTAAGTTAAAGGAGGAAAGGATTATTTCAGCTCACAGCTTGTAGGGCTTCCAGTCCATAGTCATTTGGCTCCAAGGCAAGGTGGCACAGCAGAGGGGCATTACAGAGGATAAATAGCTCATAGCAAAGCAGGGAGGAGGCAACTAAGCAAAAAGCAGCAGCAGGAAGTCAAACTTCCCTCCCTCCCCTCATATTCCACCCCGACTATAACCCTACTGATTGGCAGCACCACATCCAGGACAGGGCTTCCATTAAGCATATCCAGATCTATGATTATTTCGATGAACTAATTTAGTACCACACATCCTTAATCCCAATGTTACACACCCAAGATCCACCAGCTCCGAAAGCCCCCCCCCATGAACACAAGAGGTTTTGTAGGGGGTATCTAAATATAAACCATCATGTGGATTCTTTTAAATAATGTACCTTTATCTCTCACAGTTCTAGGGGTTCAAACTCCAGGTTCAAGGTGCCGCTAATCCAGTATGCGGTGAGGGTTCATTCTCTTTCTGAAGGGGCACCTTGCTGCTGAGCCTTCTTGAGGGATGAACACTGTATCCTCACATGGTAGAAGAGATAAGAAGGTCAAGATCTCTGGCACTCCATTGTAGTTGTGGTTATTTCTATTGTTAATTTAGCTTTAACTTTCAATAAATTTAACCAACACATCATTGTACTTGTAGAGGACAGTGTGATACTTCAATTCATGCAAACAATGTGCTATGATCAGATCAGTGTAACTGGTGCATCCACTGCCTCAAGAACTTGTTTCTTTTGAGTGGGGACTATTCCAAATCATCTCTGTTGGCTATTTTGAAACAGCCTGTTATTCTACTTCCATAGAACATTAGAAGTTACTCATCCTATTCAACTGTATCCTTAAATCCAGTGCATTAATCATCCTGTCCCTATCCCCTCAAAAATCTGTCCTGCAAGCCTCTTGTAATCAGTCCTCTCTGCTTCTATAAGCCAAATTTTTAGTGAAGCCTTCTTTAGAAAGGTATCAGTCTCATTCATGAGGGTGGAGTTCTTATGATTTCATCATTTTCTGACCCCCAGTGCCATTGCTTCAGGGTTTAAGTTTCATTGCATGAATTTTTAAGGGGCACCAATAATCAAACTACAGAACTGGAAGAGTCTAAAAAACATTATGCTGGGGTCCATGGAGACAGCTCAGTGGCTTAAGTGATCAAGCCCAAGTGGCATAAGTATCTGCCTAGCTAAGTACAAGGACCCAAGTTCGATCCCTGGTATCACATGCCATGCCAGCCCGGGACCCTGGGTGCACTGTGCCAGCCCCAAAACTAGATGTGGTGGTGTTCCAAAAAAGAAACAAAAGATATTGAAATCAAACATGAATAAATTTATAACAATTTATTAGTCAATTTAGATAAAATAAGCTTATAAAATCTGCAACACAATTTAAGAAGAAACAGAAAATCAGAATAATTATATGATCATTGTAAAACTGAATAAAGAATCCTTTCTAAAAAATATTATGAAGGGAGGAAGGGGAGAGAAAAAGAATGAAAATGGGCACTAAGATGTGTTACATCCCTCCACAGAAGGAAGGGAAACATCATGTACTGCAAATATGGACTAATGAGAAATGTTCAAATCTTACAAGCCCATGTGGCTACTGCAATATGTCTGCCAAACATTCAAAAGAGAAATACTTTTACACATATTATTTCAGAGAATGAAAACACAGAGGATACTCCCCAACTCATTTTATGCAGTTCACATAATCTTGACACCAAATTCTAATGAGGAAGATATAAAAAGGGAAAATTCGGAGTGACTCCTGCTTCTGGACATAGAAGGCCAAACTCGGAACAAATCGTTAGCAAACTGAACTCACCAATATCAAGCTGGTCTAGACATTGAATTCTAGTTGGGTTAACTAGAAAATTCATTTGAGAATTAAAGATTGGCTTAGCTTTTTAAAAACAGTTAATATAATTCATTACTGCAATTAAAAGAGAAGGATCTCAGTAGAAACAAGAAAACAGTGTGGTGATAATAATAATAGCCATGCCTAGGAAACAGATTTAATGGAAAATGTATTAGACCTCTCTGTCTAGAACTGTAATGCCTCAGTGAAAAGGCAGTAAGGAGGATGTATATAGTGGAGAAGTATATAATACTCAATACTGTCAAGAAGCAATTCAATATAATACCAATAAAAAGCAATTCTGCTTTGATTATTTGTATTTTGGTTTTACTTTGCTGTAATCTTCTTGATGGAACATCGCAAGCTAATTCTAAATTTTATATGAAAGGTCAATGAGTCAAAACACCCTGCAGAAAAGAGGATAGGTAAATTTGACCTCGCAGACATTGATTTACTTTTAAATCCATAGTAATGTGCAGAGTGTAGTATTAGTCCAAGGATAGATAGATACACAAATAGAACTTAAGGCGCTGTGTGTGATAAATGACGGATGTGACACTAATAGTCAGTGGGGAAAAGCAGACTTTTTAAATAAATGATGCTGAAACAACTGCCTCTCTCTGTAAAAAGACTCATAGAGAAAAATGAAGCTGTAGCCCTTGGTCTCTGTTTCCAGGTAGAATTAAATTTAAAAATGAAAAGACTAAAACTTTTGAAAGATAATCTAGGAGAATATCTTTATGATATATTTCTTAATAAGACATAATAGAATTAAGCATAAAAGCAAATATCAGTATATTCAACTACAAGAAAATGATCCTCTTCTATTTGCCAAAAGGAACCCAAAGATGATAAAAAAGAAAAATCACACCATGAGGAAGACATACGCACATCTAACTGACATTATATGAATAAAGAACTATTACAGACCAACAATAAAATTACAGAAAAACAACAAAGGACTTGATCAGCACTATACAAATAAAGAATCCATTATGTGCAGAGATGTTTGAACCCTTCACTGTTGCCAGCCATGTGAGAAATTTTAAAACTGCCTTTAATCAATTAATGTTCTAGAAATTATAGGGTAAGATGGGGATTTCAGCACAAGAATGGGAAATGTCTTTTTTTAAAAAACAATCAGTGGGAAGACTTGGAGCTTAAATATACATTATCTGAAATCAAGAAACAAATGGAGGGCTGGCAGGATAGATCAGCAGACTAAGCACCTGCTTAGTCAAGTGCAGGGACCTGGGTTCAATTCCCAGAACCACATTTCATGCTGGGCTCCACCCCAGGGTGGGCAAAACTGGCCACTGAGGACCTGGTGAGGTGGCCTGCCCCTATAATCCCAGTGCTGAAGATAGGAGGATCAGTGCAAGTCCGAGATATGTAGTAGGACCCTGTACTGGAAGGAAAGAAGGGAGGGAGGGTGGGAGGGAGGAAGAAAAATATAGATATATAGATATAGGATAAAATTGTGATTTGAAAGATGGATTAGGAAAAATGTACAGAGTGACAAATCAACAAATAGGAGTTGAAAATACACAAAATGGAGTAAGAAACATGGGAAATAGGAGAAAGAGCCAATATAAGTATCACTATAGTTTAGAACAAGCCTAAAAAGAAAATGGAATAAAACCAATACTTGAAGAGATGAGGGAGAACCAACAGAAGATTCAGGAAGTACAAACAGCTTCAAAACATACTGTAGTGAAACTTCTGGAAATCAAAAACAAAAACAAAAAACTTAACAGCAGCAAAATGTAAGTTGTTTTGCTTGGAGACATAGGCAATCTTACTCTTTAAAGGGCAAGGGGTTGGGCCAGCCAGATAACTCAGTAGATTAAAGTACCTAAGCACCTGCTCAGGCAGATGCAGGAGCCAGGGGTTCGATCCTCAGCCTGCCTGGTTAGCCCCTTCCCTGGGGTGCGCTCAGACTGTGAACGAGACGGGGTGTGGTGATGTGCGCCTGTAATTCCAGTGCTTGGGAGGCTGAAAACAGGAGGATCACTATGAGTCCGATCTGTGTAGTGAGACTCTGTACTAAGTACATTAAAAAAAAAGAAAAAAGGCAAGGGGTTGCTGTTTAAATATAGTGTTTCAAAAGATACCTCACAGAGTTTTCCTGATTGTGGCTTTCTGTCACAACCAGAAAAAGTACTTCTGGAGAATTATCAGATTCCTAGATTCCTGTTGGGAACTGAGTGTACCCTGAAATATAAAGGAATAAATAATGCATGGTTTTCCTCCTGGCATATGATAACTCATCTGTGATTTTATGGAACAAACTGTTAGTTATTTCTACAGTCTCCTCTCTCCCTAACTGCTCTCACTCAGGAAGAATATTCCCCAAGTACCCTCCACCACTCAGACTGTTGTAATCTGTCTCAGTTATATGTATAAGCATCTCCTAAACTTCTTTGGAATTTTCTCTTTCTGCTCTGATAAAAGATATTTGACAAATAAAAACTTACAAACAACACCAGGTTTTCTGAGAGGGTGAATAAGAGCAGGCACCATAGATCTGTTCTGGCCAGGATAGAACTGGCACCAGTCTACCCCAAAAAGGTTGTCCTGTAGATGACTCGTTCCTTACCCTATAATTATGAGCTTCTAAATGTATGTGAAAAAGGGTTTCTTCCATGAAAGTAAGATTGATAAGAGATTGTGATGCTTTTAGAGGTCTAATTTAATTCTCCCAAAGAAGAAACCTGTTATTTCTAAGAAGCAACAAGAATGTAATGAGGAAGGGAGCTAAGAACTTCTTTGATGTTCTGAGCAGTTTCTTTGTCTGAGTGGTGGTCACTTGTGGGCTTGTCTTATAATTAATTCTTCACAAAGCTGACATGCATATCGTGTATACATTTCTTTATGTATTTATGTTGTACCCAAAACAAAGAGAAACAAGAGGTGCCTTTCTAAATGTGTTCTACAAGTGGTGCTGCAGGTCTGTTCCTCAGCAAGTGTTTGGTGACCAAGAGTGCTGTCTGAAGAGATGGTTTTCATCCTGGTGGTTCCATTAGCATTATCATGGTGCTATTTTGATCTGTAGAAGCTTTTCCCCAGAACTTAGAAATATTCACTTCTTGGAAGTCACATGCATGAAGAAATTTTACCAAAGCCAGCATTTTCAAAATTAAGAGAACACTGGTGAAAAAAATGACCACCAAATATAATTGCAAAGCTAACAGAAACATATGCTATAGATGAAGGATAATAGTTTGTGGTGAGTGGGTAGGGAATTTTGATCCTTTTTGGCACTGAAATTTGTTAGTTTCAGTGTCTGCCTAAGAGCTATTTGTTTTGGAAAGTCAAAACAGATTTTAATGCATCATGCATTGTTGTTGTTGCTAGTTGAGCCTGCACAGTTTGTCTCTTATTCTTTCTTGAGCCAGTAAAAAACAGTTTTACGCAGTAAACCTTTGGCTTCCATATGTCACCATCCGATCAGAACCTGTGCTGCAGTTGATCAGAGCACAGTTATTCCTTCTTTATTTCTGATTCTGATCTGGCTCCCATTCCTTGAGGCCTGCCCATATCTGAGTTTGCCCAGCGTGGGCAGCTGTTGCGATGGTGTCATGATCTTCCGGTACTCCACTCTCACTAAGACAGACAGACATAAAAGGAGGAAAACCATAGTGTTTCAAGAGATACCTCACAGAGTTTTCCTGATTGTGGCTTTCTGACACAACCAGAAAAAGTACTTCTGGAGAATTATCAGATTCCTAGACTCCTGTTGGGAACTGAATGTACCCTGAAATATAAAGGAATAAATAATGTATGGTTTTCCTCCTGGCATATGATAACTCATCTGTGATTTTATGGAACAAACTGTTATTTCTACAGTCTCCTCTCTCCCTAACTGCTCTCACTCAGGAAGAATATTCCCCAAGTACCCTCCACCACTCAGACTGTTGTAATCTGTCTCAGTTATATGTATAAGCATCTCCTAAATTTCTTTGGAATTTTCTCTTTCTGCTCTGATAAAAGATATTTGACAAATAAAAACTTACAAACAACACCAGGTTTTCTGAGAGGGTGAATAAGAGCAGGCACCATAGATCTGTTCTGGCCAGGATAGAACTGGCACCAGTCTACCCCAAAAAGGTTGTCCTGTGGATGACTTGTTCCTTACCCTACAATTATGAGCTTCTAAATGTATGTGAAAAAGGGTTTCTTCCATGAAAGTAAGATTGATAAGAGATTGTGATGCTTTTAGAGGTCTAATTTAATTCTCCCAAATACTTTTTGAACTATTACTGGTCTGTAGAATCCAAAAGTCTGAGAACCACACTTTCAGGATCTCTTCTTAAGGCTGCACCCTTTGGGGGATGGGATCATAGAACATGCCAGGGCCACTCATCCAATACTACTGTTCTTGGCAGGCCCAACACTCCCTCCTCTCTACAACTGCCTTTAGTGAGTGAACAGACTTCAGTGGCATCAAACAGACCAATATCCCTGGCCTTTCCCCTCTCTCTGATTGCTTCTTTTCTTTCTTTCTTGGCACTTTTATTCACTAAGGGAAAAGTGGACATTCCTCATGACACTCTGCTCTTTATTTCCACTCCTTCTTTCCGGGAACTGCTGTCTTCATAATTTAATTACCACTCTGCGCCGATGACTTTCAACACATTGGCTCTGAAAGCTCCAACTGTCTGTCCACCATCTGCAAGGGATGGCCCACCAACAGCTGAAACTTTCCATCCTGCACACTGAACTCGTATGGTTCTCCACCAAACCAGTTGGCCCTTGCAACTTTCGTTTCCATCAGGCTCTGTACCCACAATTGAAGCTTCACTGTTCTTTTACCCTTTCTTCTCCTTCATCTCCTAAACCCAACTGTTCCTCAAGTCCCAGGGATCCATATTTCAAAACCTCAACATATCACCTTTGGAGAGAAAGAAAGCTGGATTGGATGCTAGGCACTAGCCGTTAGCAGCTAGGATTTTATTCTAGGACCTAGCACCTAATAAGGCCCTTGTACTAAGTAGCTACTCTTCCTGTGCATTTGTGGCCAGTAATACCCAACCTGCAAGAGAATGTTGGTCCCCTCTTTCTTCCGTTTCCCATCACAGCTAGCTCACTCGAGGCCATCAGCTTCTGGCCCCTAGACCGCGGAGACAGCGCTCAGTAAGTTCCTTGCTTCTGGTCTTCTTCACTTCCAGTCTACCCTGCACATCACAATCATGTTAATATTTTTTAAAACATCACTGACCATAAGGCTCCCAGTCCCTCACAGCTGTCATCGATTCTCTCTGTATTAGCTGAAGTTTATATTTGCAGATCTAGAGTTATCCCAGGATCCTACTCTTAATTTTACTTTCTCTCAGCAACCCTCACAACTCCTAGAAATAAAAACAAAAATTTTGCTTCTGTAGGATGGTTTTTACTAATCCTTTTCAAATTTATACTTAACGATGTTTCTCCAGCACAGATTATACCTAAATTCATTCGGACTATCCAAATTCACACAAATATCCCCTCCTTCTGTCAGGCCTCTCTGCTTCCACTAGGGACTCTTTAAGTTTTAAGTATCTATAGAACTTAGTTCTGTTTCTCATTTTGGTAAAGTGTCAGTTAACTGCTTATAAAAGGACCTATTATTCTTAAAACTAAGGAATCAGGCTTGTCCCTAGGAAGCAAGACCTATGTCCTATGTGACTTCTCTGGACCCCTCAACACCTAACTCTATCTCACCCAGTCATTCTCAAGAGTATTATTTAAAGAGTGTGACAAGTCATCACTTGATAAGCATACAGCTTTCTTTTTTGTTTTGTTTTTGAGATAGGATCTTGCTCTGTAGTTCAGGCTGGCCTGCACTCACTGTGTAGCCCAGGCTGGCCTTGAGCTTGTAGCAATCTTCCTGCCAGTCTCAAAAGTGTTGGGATTGCCAGCATGCACCACCATATACGGGAACGTATTTCTTTTTTCTTTTTTTTTTTTTTTTTTTTTTGAACTGGGGATTGAACTCAGGCCCTTGTGCTTGCCAGGTGCCAGGGAAGTGCTTATTCCACTGAGCCATCTCCCCGGCCCCTGGAACGTATTTCTTTTAATTGTAAAATGTTTCAAATATATAGCAAACCCTAGAGAATAACAACGCTGATGTATTAAATGCTAATATAGTGTCACATTGTATTCCACATTTTTAAGGAAATCAACCTTTGCAAATTTCATTAAGGACGATTTACTTCTCTGGAATCTCATTCCGTGTCACATCAAAGATAAACATTTAAAATGGCCTCAAGGGCCAGACAAATAGCTCAGCAGATTAAAGCACCTGCAAGCAGGTGCAGGGGCCAGAGGTTTGAGCCATGCCTGCTGTGCCATGCAGGCCCTGCCCCTTCCCCCCCCGCAGCACACTAAGTGGGCAATTGGACTGGGTGTGGTGGAGCACGCCTGTAATCCCAGCTCTTGGGAGACTGTAAACAGGCTGCTCACTAAGAGTCTGATCTAGTAGTGAGACCCTGAACACCCTGTAGACCCTTCCCTAAAATACAGATAAATAAATAAATACATAGATGTGGCCTCAATGTTCTTAAATCTTAACTCATAGATGCTACTTTTTGCTTTGAAATTTCAAATAAATGATTAGATCATGTTTATTCATCAACTAATTGCTCATTATGACTTATTGCTCAATTCTAAGATCCATTCATACTGATAAGGTGGAGATAGGTTAGACATTTCACTTGCCTCACAATGCTTCACTGTAACATGGTACCAGACTGCATTTATTTGTCCCCACCAGATGAGCATTTAAGTTGTTTCCCATTGTTTGCTATCATAAGCAGTATGGTAATGAATATTCTCAAGAATGTGAGGCAGCATACTTCAAAACAGCTAAACCCACACATACGGTCTGTAATTCCTAAGCAATGGTTCACATATGTTCCCTAATTTTTAATCTTTCCAATATTCTGACCAGGCCTTGGGCTGGTCCATAATATCCCACAGCTGATGTAGCCTACGATAGACCAGGATATGCTTTCTCAGGATCATTGAGTTGCTCCTTTCCTAAGGCCACCAGCCTAAAAACATTGCCCATCACCACATCCCCACTATTCATACACCACACCTAATAGGTAGCAACAATGGAGAAATGAGGAGTGAGTGTACCACGTCTAGGCAAGCATCTCTCCCCTCAGTCTGAAGCTTTAATGTCTATTATCCATCACCAACTACATACTCACTGAACTCAGAGGCCTCTTCTAGGCACTGGGAATAAAATGGTGAAGCACAGCCCACTCTCAGAGTTTACAGTCTCATAGAAAACATAGGCAATAAGCAAATGCATGGGTCATAGTAACAAGTGCTTTAACATTAATTAACATAATTAGGAAAGCGAATGTGCCTATCATAGACCAGCAGAGTCCAGCAGAGCTTCTGCAATGATGGAACAGTTGCGCATGGTGACAGCTAGCCACACCTGACTGATCAGTCCAAATGAAGAACTGAAAATATGATTTGATTTTATTTTAGCAAATAAAAAGAGCCAGCAAGATAGCTCAGTGGATTAAGCACCTACTCAGGCAAGCACAGGGACCAGGGTTTGATTCCTGGTACTGCATGCCACACCGGCCCCACCCCTGGGCACTCTGAGGTGGTGACTGAGTCCGGACATGGTGGTACAGGCCTGTAATCCCAGAGGTGGGGAGGCTGAAAACAGGAGGATCACAAGTCTGAGCTGCTTAATGAGCCCCTGTACAACAGACATAAATAAAAATAAATAAAAGCTTAAAATTTAATAGCCACACATAATTAGTGGCTACTAAGATAGCTCAGTAGAATAAGCACATGCCTGATGAGCACAAGGTCCTGAGTTCAGTCCCTGGTACCACAAAATAAATAAATAAACAAACAACTGATCTTACCAAGGATTACAAGGTGGCAGAAAACTCTGAACCTAAGGCATCTGGCATCAGAGCAGATGTATGCTTCCAACAACTTCTGCTTCTACTGACATATTAGCTGAAGGAGGGGTCCTGAGAGGTTTTGATGATTTGTTGGTTTGATAAGAGCCAAAAATGAAGACACAGGGAAGAAAGTGGGCTCTGATAGGACCTGTGGGTTTACTCTTAGTCACAGCAGGGAGAGAAGAACTATGGATGTGGTAGGTAGATTGGAGATAGGTTAATAATCCATTGCTCTGGCCTCCTGAATGAAGCACCACTAAGATCCTTCAGTGAGAGTCGAAATGAGAGTGAAGAAGGAGGCCTGGGAGGAGGGAATGGTACCCTGCTAGTGATTTTGGACAGTACCAAGTGTAATAGTTTGACAGTTTTGATTATCCTTTTGGATCTGTGATCATGGATTTTATATGAAACCAGGATAGTTATTGTTTTTCTCTAGCAATTTTAGCTGACTGGGTACAGACTCAGAGTAAGCAGTTCTGTGGTAGAAGCACAAAGAAGAGACCAGAAAGCCTGGTGTATCTGTTAGGAAGCTACTAAACACGAAGTCAGGCTAGAAGGAAATGAGGGCATGAGTGAGAATGTAGCGAAGCCTGCCCTTCCAGTGGAAGTACAAACAGGAGGCATTGTTTTCTTTGTGGTGTGTTCATGAAGCCTGACAAGCTGATTCTAGAATTTGCCTGAAAGCAAAGTCAGAAAGGTCCAGGGCAGAAGATACAAGCAAGGAGATATGAGCCCATATATCAAGATTCATCATGAAAATATAGTAATTAAAACTATACAGTATGCATCACAGAGATGAAGGTAGCACTGGCCACAGATAGCTAACAGAATAGAGAGCTTCTGAGGAAACACAGGAATACAGTGGAACCTCAGGTTATGAACTTCATTCTTTCCTCAATTCTGGCCACAAACTGAATTGGATGAGTACAGTTGTGACCTGAATTGTGGAAAGAATTAAATTCATGACAGGAGGTACCACTGTCTAGGGAACCTGCCTTAAGGTACAGCTGACTAGCAAATCATGTTGGGCACACAGGCGAGGCTAGTGAAATGGATTTTCCATACTAAGTTAAAGAAAATTAAGCAAGCCATATGTATAGACTAACAACTTACATATGAAAATCAAAACTGTAAAACTTTTCAAAGAAAAAGACTACTATAATAATGACAGAGCAAAATAATTTAAATAAAAACCAAAAAGAACAACCATAAAAAAGGACCGATAGGGCCAGAGAGACAGCTCAGCAGACTAAACACCTGCTTAAGCAAGCACAGGGACCATAGTTTGATCCCCAGCACCACATCCCCAGGCACGCTGAGCTGTCTACAGAGACCCATATGGTGGCACATGCCTGTAATCCTAGTGCTGGGAAGGCTGAAAACAGGAAGATCAGTACAAGTCCAAGCTGCGTAGTGAGATCCTCTACCAAAAACATTAAAAAAAAAAGAACTAACATACTTGAATACATTAAAATTAAAAACTTCTGTTTAAACAGTACAATAAATAGATAAGCCAAAAACTAGAAAGAGGTATTTTCAACACATAAAGCCAATAAAGGATTATACTCTGGAATATAGAAGGAGCTACAAATCTATTAAAATATTTCAAAAAGGGAAAGTAAGACAAAGACATACATAGGTACTTCACAGAACAAGAAATACAAATGACCCAAAAGCATTGAAAATATTTCAATTCATAATTACTTATAGTAACTGAAGAAATGCAATTTAAACTATAATAAAGTATATTTTGTACTATTTAATTGGCAACACTTAAAGTCATCCTTCTAATTCCACTTGTAGTGCATAATAATGAAAAAAGTCTTCGGACACCCAAACTTCTACAAGCAAGCATGCTGAGAAAACAACCCGGTTGGAAACACCAGCCACTTCCGAGAAGGAAAGGATGGGTGATGCCAAGGTCACTGCTGAGAATGCGGTGGTGATTACCAACAAGCAGCAGTGGATCCACTTAAACAAGAGTACAGCATACTGGAGAAGCATTAGAAAAAATGAACAAGGTGAGACAAGGGCCTGGGAGATGGCTCAGTGAAATAAGTGCTTCCCTGGCAAGCGCAAGGGCCTGAGTTCAATCCCCAGTTCCACCCAAAAAAAAAAAAAAAAAAAAAAAAAAAAAAAAAAAAAAGAATAGGTGAGACAGTGCTAAGCTATACTTCAGTAGAGCCGAGACAAGTGGCTCTTCGTGTTCCATCTGCCTTGGTACAAATGTTCTGTTCAATTATGACATCCAGGATCCCCTGCATCACCCCGGCATCTAGGGAGTGTAGAGGTAAAATAACCTAGTTTCTTTAGCTCAACTTTTTCACCTTACGACAAAACATTCTGAGGATGTGGTACTCAAAGAACTTGCCTATATTTGCCTAGATGACAAGATCATAGTGCTGAAATAAAAGGACACTCTGGGACCTTCGGGGAAAATTACACAACTTTCTACCTAGGGAGATGGTGACCCATGGTGGTAAGAGGACAGACGTGATGAAAGTCACAGCTGGCATTAGCAGTCCCCCTTTCCTACTTAAACATGTGTACCGCTTCTCTCCTCTGGTGGTGAATTCTTATACTGGATTTTATGACAGTCTTGGTCACAAGAATACAATGAAAATAAAAGGTCCAGCCAACTAGCTCAGGGGCAGGGGTTCAATCCCCAGGCCTGCCATGACTACACCCCCACACACACCAATTTGAGACAGCAACTGAGACTGGGCGTGGTGGCTCAGGTCTGTAATCCCAGCTGTTGGCAGGCTATAAACAGAAGAATCACTAGGAGTGAGACCCTGAACACCCTGTAGATCCTTCCTTAAAAAAACAAAACAAAAAAAGAAAATGAAGTCCCACGACATCTAAGGATAGGTTATAAAAGGTCTCTAAATACTCTGCTTTATAAAGGAGATCGAGATTAGAAATGCCTACAAAAAATTGAGGAAAGAAGCAGAACAAGAGTACAGCATACTGGAGAAGCATTAGAAAAAATGAACAGAAAAGCACCCACAATACTTTTGTCATTGAGGCAAAAAGATGCAGAAGGCTGACAGAAGGATTAATTTTATATAAAGTAGAATCTTTCCCGGGCCTGTGAAATGTTCAGTTGACTCTATGTTCCTCAGTCTCTGATAAATGACTTTTTTTTTTTTTTTTTTTTTGCACATGCCAGCGATCAAACTCAGGACCTTGTGGTTGCCAGGAAGGCCCTTATGCCACTGGGCTATCTCCCTGCCTTGATTTTTTTTTAAATGAATAAGTAAAAAGTGTACATAGTTATGACTTGATGTTTTGGTAGCTACAATTCTGAAATGTGTGTTGTCGTGTGATTTTTACGCTGTGTGAGCATCACGGGAGAACGTCCACAACTCTGAGCAGTCAGCCTACCATACACCTGGGCCCTGGGGCACGGTCTACCATGCCTGGGCTACTGTCTCCTACAGGATGGCACATTCCTGTGCTGATACCATAGGCAGCTGTGACACAGGTAAGTATTCACGCATCTGAATACTATTTTGTGTCCCTCACCTAACCACTAAAATAGGATCTAAAGGTTTAACAGGTTAGGCACCACACAGGCCCCTTGCCACCACTGGGGCTTGAAGGACTGGAAGCTGCTGAAGGTGAATCAGTGCGTAAGTGCTGAGGAATTGGGAAGACCGAGATGCCACTGGATGCCTCTGTGCTTTTAGCTGCACAGAGCTTATTTAAAAAATATTTTCTTGGGTACTAATCAGCTTCTCTTCTGGATGGTCAAAAACCTAAGTTCACAGATCAAAAATTGGAGAAATGGAAGGGCCACAAGGTCAGCCAACATTTTGGCCATAGCCTTTCAAGGTCAGTGAAGACTCAGGACATAGGAGAACCTATACGGTAACATCATGGAACTCAGCTATGCCCCAAATTTTCTGATCAAAGAGATTATGGAGCCACAGAGGAATGTGATCGATGATGTATAGTGTGCCTAAGGAGAGTCACATGGAGAGAAAACTTTTTCTCAGGCTCTCACAGCAAGCAAACTGGTCAAGCAATGGCCGAGACTCATCCACATGGCTGACACTGACAAAGGATCTATAGAGTGAGATACAGGATTACAGGATAAACCCTGAGGGGACTTGACTGATACAAAAGCTACATTTCTTGTTATATAGGTCTTGCTTTATCTCAGTCTTAACCATCTAGCAGAAAAGTATAAAACTGAGGTATATAAAATAAAGCCATAATAATAAGCAGATCTGTAGATGGCTCTAGTCAACAACTTCTTCAGATAACCCACTGTTATTGTGGACAGCTGGACTGATGTCTATTAGTCTCACAATGTTCATTTTGGCATCATCTTGCAGGTGATGGATTATTTTTTCTTGCGTCCTAGTTGTTTTTAAGAGCTCCTTTCTTACCTTTTCACTAGCTGCACCAGCATCTTCAAGATCTGAAACTCTATCTTCGCTTTTTTTTTTTTTTTTTTTTACATAAATTAACCCATTTATTATAGGCTAGGAATGTCTCAAATAGTAAGAGCTTCTACTGGTCTTTCAATTCCTTCAGTCTTCTGATGGGCTGACTTGACTGTGACTGCAGAAGTGGTACTGTAGATCTAGGCACCACCAGGCATGGTTTTCATGCAGGAACCACAGTGCCAGATCCCCACGGCCCGCCTCTTCATCTTGGTCTTGCCACAGAAGGAGCAGGTGTACTTGGCATGCTGGCTGATTTCAATCTTCTTCACCATTTTCCGGAGGGAGGCACCATAGCAAGTCCCATATTTACCGACAATGCCGACCTTTTTGGTGTGTTTAGCCATGTCAAGGTAAGGAAGCCCAAACCCAGAGAGCTCTATCTTCACTTTCACTCAAATGTTTTTGTAGACCTGTGATTGAGATTTTAAGTTCTTCTATATCTCTTTGACTCTGCTTCATGTGGTCTCTTTCTTTCTTGTATTGCTCATTCAAGGAATCTGTCATATTTCCAATCTACTCTACTTTTTTTATTAATGTCTTCTTTAGAGATAGTTACTCTTTTACGGCAGTTTTTTTTCAAATTGGGTTTCCTCCATATGTGTCCATATTTGATTCTTTACTTCAGATGCTATGAATTCAGAGATTTCTTTTTTATTTCAGAAATTAATTCTTCTCTTAGTTCCTCTTTACCTTTCTGCTGTAGTTTCTTTGTTTGTGACACTATTAATCCATTCATTTCAGCTGAGCTAGTGTCCTCTGCACTTGTCATGGGTGGGCTCAAGGCCTGAGATTGCATTTTGCTCCTTGTCATTGTCATTTTGTATAGCACTGACCTCTGACCTTTGGTGTAGAGCTTTGATGCAGTTATAACCTTAGCAACTACTGAGATTCAGGTGAAGATCTCTTAAGTTTGAGTTTATCCAGTTATGCCTGGCCTAGCTGTTGTGTTCAGCTCCTTCCTGCTGCAGCCCTTGGAAGTGAACCTGTGGTGCCCCTCTGTTGTGCCCCTGGCCCAGGGAGCACAGGGGAGTGCAGAAGCTCTCCTACATACTCACTGGCCCAGGCTGGGCTGGATCGGGGGTCCCAAGAGAGTCTCAGAAGTTCTCACTCAGTCAGCGAGCTTGGGGGCAGGGGCTCTGGAGGCAAAATAGAGTGTCTCATGTGGGTGCCTGAGTTTTGGTCTGGAGAGGTCCCCTGAAACATGAGGATCACTACGGCTCTGAGCTGTATAGTGAGATCTGTACCAAATATTTTTTTTTTTAAAAAGGATCTTTTTTAAAAAGATGATAAATTGGATAGGCTAGACATAAACCTGAGATCCTTGTGCCTCAGCCTCGCAGGGCACAGGGATTATAAGTATGTACCCCTACTAGTGGTGTTTATCACTCTTACCTACAGTTTGGCAATTATGTCCAAAAAAGAAAAGTAGAGAAATGTGACACGATTGTAAAATTTTGCAGCCTTCTTTCATGTTCAAACAAAAACTTCATCTTTTATTTAGCCATTTGACACACGGACAGAATAGATGTGAAGGGCACAGGTGTTGACTGGAAAAAAACACAATAGTCTCTCCTTCCCCACAGTTTCCCTTATCCACAGTCAACCGTATTCCAGAAATATTGTTGAGAATTCTATAAATGAACAATTTATAAATTTTAAATTGAAGCCATTTTGATAGTGTAATAAAATCTTATTGGACCCTCACCTATCATCACAGCACCCTAGGACACTGAGACAGAAGGATCACAAATTCAAGCCCAGCCTGAGCAACTACTAGTAACTTATCAAGACCCTCTCTCAAAATAAAAAAAAAGGGTCAGGATACAGCTCAGGGTGAAGGCTTAGGGGATCAACCCCCAGTACTACCATAAAAAAAGGCTTGCATCAGCTCACCACCCTACTCAGGACATGAATTATCCCTTCTCCCCATCTATGCTGTGTATGCTACCTACCCATTAGTCATTGTTTACATCTAGACATTCTCCAAGAACCAGCACCTCTACGCATGGCTTTTGGAAGGTGACTGGATTTCAGAGCATTAAAGCTAATTTGCTGTTAGGAGGCAGGGAGGCTGCTCTCTGGGGTTGTGACCCAGAAGGGTTTCTCTCCCTCCCCAGCTCTGCCCCACCCCTCTGCTGTGCTTTTCCTTCCAGGAAGCTATCCAACCACAGACTGAAACAGGAGCCAACACATGAACCTCCTTTACCCTGTGGATTTCCAATTATCGGGTCTTAGCAATAAGAAAGTGACTAAGCCAGGTGTGGTGGTGCAGACTTGCAATTCCAGCACTCAGGAGGCTGGGGCAGGAGGATCAACACAAGTTCAAGGCCAGCCTGAGATATATAGTGAGTTCAAGTCCAGCCTGAGCTGCATAGTGAGACTCTGTTTCAAAAAAAATAAATGTATAATTAGTGTTTATAAAAAATGAGTAAGACAGCCACCTTCTTATGTATCAAATCAAATATCACAGTATCTGAGTGTTCTTATTCAAGTTACCCCTATTTCACTTAATAAAGGTCCTAAGGCAAAGAACTATCATGCCAGCAATGTAGTATGTGTATTGTTACATCAGTTTTTGTTGTTAATATCTTACTGTGCCTTGTTTTTAAATCAAACTTTAACATTGCTGTGTAGACAGAGAAAAATATGCCCTATAGACTTCAGGGTTATTTGTGGTTTCTGTTGGCAACCACTGGGATCTTGAAATACATTCCCTGTGGCTAAGTGGGAGGAACTGCCATTTTCATCGCTGCTTGCATACCAGAGTGCTTGTTAAAAATCCAATCTCATTTAGGAGAGAGGCTCACAGGTACAGGCTATTACTGGGCTTCTATGGATGACTCTGGGATATCCTCACTTACTGTCCCACCTGTCACTCCAAGAGTGGCATCATGAGTTCACACCTTGGAGTTGTTCCTCCGCTCAATTATGCATCCTAATCTTAATTCTATAGAACATGGTGGTGTCCTTCAGGAGACGGCAAACCCTGAAGCCTCTAATTATAAGTTCTGACATCTCAGACATCAAATAGTTTGAAAAATTTAAGCCAATCATTGTGTCCAATCAGCAGTTTTTGATTAAGACCAGTGGTGTTAAAACACAAAAGTGGCAAAGATGGGAAGGCTGCTAGCCCAGTAGGAGAGTTAAAATTTAAATGTGCATTTGGGGAAAAGGCTGTGTGGACTCAAACTGCTGCCTGAAGCAAAAGGATCTGAATTGGAATACGACAGGCAAGGCAGAAGTAGGGCAAGTCTACCACTTCGTAGCAGAATCGATGTCTGGATGTGATGACAGATTTAGAAATTTAAATGAAGAGTGAGTAAAGGAACTCTAGAAAAGGAGGCTGGCAGCAAGTTTGGGGGTTTCTCTGGCTGTCTGGGACTTCCTGTTAATCCACAGACCCGCACATCCTCTCCCTTACATCTCAGTTCTTTCTGAAGATAAACTACTTCAAACAGCTTGGTTCCATGAATAAACACATTTTTAGCCTTAACAAAGGTAAAGACTATGGGAAGTGAATCACGGTATTAAACAATGACGAGAATCCTACATGTTCAGATTCTGCACTCGAAAAGGCATGCTCCGCAGCCCTGGACTGGTTGCAGCGGTTTGCGCTGCAGGCAGGAGCCCTTATGAAGGGGCAAGGATCAGCTGTGGCTGGGTGGTTCTCCTATTCCCTCACCTGCTTCCCTTTCTCACTCTCCTCTTCCAGAGCAGTACGTATGGGATAAATATTCTCTCCCTAACTGTCCCTTGTAGCATGTGTACCTTGAAAAGTAAGAATTAGCCCTTTATTTAATGTTTAAATTGTTGAAGATAGCATGGACAAATTTCCTAAATTGTTTCTATATATCTGATGAACATCTTGTTGGTTCTCTCTGGAGAACCTTGGCTCATACAGATTTTTTAAAATTAACTTTATTGACAAAGAAATAAAAATGAGAGTTTCATAGCAGGTCAGGACAGCCAGAATAATTAGTACATTGCATATTGTCTTCATAGTGGTTATTCATAGTACAAGATACAGACATGATATCTTGTCTAAACACTATTAGTTCAAAACTTTCTTCTCATTGAACTAAGAGAAAGTAGCTGCACATCTATGCTATTTTGTATATACAGATTTATATGTTTTTCACTGCAAAATGGCCCTTCATTTATATCCCCCTGCTATTGAAGAACACCATAAACTATGCTGGACAAACCAGCTGGAAACCCCATGAAGAGATAATATTATTGTCTTGAAATTCGAGGCTGTCTAGAGACAATTTCTTCACATTCAAGATACCCAGTATTTCCTTCAGAGGCCTTCAGTTGATGGACAAAATCTGCACTTACCCTAGTATTATGGAGGGTAATATATTTTATTTTAAAGACTACTTTCATAAATGTTAATCGCATGTAAACAATATCTTCAGAGCAACATTTGGAATTTTGTCTGATCAAATCATTGGGCATTATAATGCAGTCAACTTGATATATAAAGTTAATATAATACTAAAAATAAAAATAATAAACTGTTGAAGAAAGAACAACAGAAACTAAGCATGGTGGCCCATGCTCTGCAGGCTAAAGCAGGAGATCATGAGCTCAACCCCAAGGTAGACAACTTAGTTACTTAGCAAGACTCTGTCTCACAATTCAAAAATTTAAAAGAGCTATGGATGCAGCTCAGTGAGAAGGTCCTGAGTTCAATCCTCAGTACTAGGAGGAAGGGGAGGACCTGAGACAGAACCAGTGTTCATGCTGTGAGACCTTTAAACATTACTAACCGCCATAAGTAAATGAAAGAGCAAAGTAATAAAAGATAATAAGAAGCAGGGAGGTACACGCATTGCAAATGGGGAGGGGACATAAAGAGAACTGACGTGTGTTATGTGCACAGCCAGCTCCTCACAGTGAGCACGAGCATCACACAGCAAACGCATGGGGATAACAGTAACTTTTAAAATTACTGAATGCCAGACACTGTGGTACATGAGGCTAAGGTAAGCAAAACAAGCCCCAAGAAACTCATGGTTTATTCTGAAACAAAAGAGTAGGACTGTAAGCTGTGCTAGGAACGGACCAAGAAGTGAGTTCTCACCGCATTCTCAGCTGGGACGGGAGCAGAAGAGCTTGCGGGGACAGCGAGTACTGAGCTGATCCTCTAAAGAAAGATCAGCACTGGCCAGGGCAGGGTTTGGCTATGGAAACTCCATGATCAAGCTGAATTTGCTCAGGGAGTGAGACAATTTTGGGGATTTGCTTCTTCCTAATTTACACAGAATGATGTAAGCCACCACAGTGGTCATCAGTGGCTCTTCAGTTTCAGTTATGCCAATGAAAAAAAAAAAAATACTTTTTCACCAAACATGGTGCTGTTCTTCCGGCTTCCTCAAAGACTGAGAAAACCTCTGGGGTGTTTGTCACTGGCTCCAAGGGCCTTTAATGAAGCATGGTACACTGACAGAAAACCCACCAGGCTAATGAAGAAATGTAGAAATGTTCCCTCATTCCATTTTCATGTCACTGCCCCTGAAAAACCTCTAAAACCAGCCTGGAGCTATTTTGGAACAACCATAACATTTCTACTCGGGGAAGCTAGAATCTTAATCAATGAAAATGACATTTGCATACAAACAAAAGAAAATGCAAATAGGATGAGTCCTTGACAACTTGGTGCTGTACATTATGGTGCATCAGCATGAAAGAAAATTATTCAGCCCCTAAAAATAACTATTAAAGTGATTTTGCATGGCACGTGGGAAAAGAAAACAGAATTTTTACATGTTATCAGGTTGCAGAAAAATGCAAGTGCTCATAAAAATGTTAGAAGTGACATGAAAAACTTTAAATGAGTAAGTAGGGGATAAATAATAGATTCTTCTTTAATGCTACTAATGAATCATGTTTAATTTTTTTTTTAAAGTTTGTGTTTTTTGAGCCGTGATTTACAGTGCAGTTATGGCCAAGCCCAAGAAATACACCACACACAACCAGTCCCGAAAATGGCACAGAAATGGCATTAAGAAACCTCGGTCACAAAGATATGAATCTCCGAAGGGGGTAGATCCTAAGTTCCTTAGGGATATGTGTTTTTCCAAGAAGCACAACAAGAAAGACCTCAAGAAGATGCAAGCAAACGATGCCAAGGCCATGAACACACGTGCTGAGGTTATAAAGGCCCTTGTCAAGTTCAAGGAGGTCAAACCCAAGATCATCCCAAAGGGAGTAAACTGCAGGCTTGCTCCACCTGCCTATATTGCCTACCCCAAGGTTGGGAAGTGTATCCGTGACCCCACTGCCAAGGGTCCCAGGCCTTAACCCAGGCTCCAGCCAAGGCCCAGGTTCTAGCTTTTGCTCCAGCCCAGGCTCCAAAAGGTGCCTATGCCCCCATGAATGCTCCATAGGAAAAGCCTCTTATCTGCTGATGTAAAAACAGAAGGACTGGTGTGACCCCTGGCGTGCTATCTGTGGTGGTCTGGTGTCCTCCTGTGCTCTTTATACAAATAAACCTGAGGCAGATATAAATGAATGAATGAATGAATGAATGAATATTTTGTGTTTCTTAAAGAGTGCCCCAGGGCTGGGGAGATAGCTCAGTGGAATAAGTGCCTACCTAGTAAGCACAAAGTCCTGTGTTCAGTCCCCAGTACCAAAAATTAAAATTAAAATTAAAAGTGCCCCAAGTATGATGTGAGGCACTCATTCAGCCGATCCATTCCTTACACTTCCAATTCTACTCAAATGAATGCAGCCCCAGGCTACAAGGATGTTTTATATCACTCACACCAAACCCAGTGACAATGAAAATGTTTCATTTGGCCTGTGTCATTTATTTTATCTATTTATTTATTTATTTATTTTTATCTTTTTTTTTTTTTTTTTTTTTTTTTTGCAGAACTAGAGATTGAACTCAGGCCCTTGCACTTCCCAGGGAAGCACTTATTCCACTGAGCCATCTCCCCAGCTCCCCGTGTCGTTTAAAAACAGTTCATATACAAACTTTCCTTTAACTGTTTTTTTTTTTTTACTATTGTATAACAACTTTCTATCCGTTGACATATTTTTTACTATCATAAGAATACATAATAATTTAAGAGTACAGCCAGCCTTCCTCCTTCTGGTAGCATTATCTCAAACAAGCTTCTTAGCACTTCTTAATTTCTCTTTCTTGGCAGTAAAAGAAAGGAATGATCACTATGACACTTGGCATGATGGCACATGCCTGTCATCCTAGCTGCTTTGAGACTGAGGCAGGAGGATAGCAAGTTCAAGGCCAGCCCGAGCAACTTAGTAGACCCTGTCTAAATAAATAAAGTCTGGGGAGGTAGTTCAGTTGTAGAATGCTTGCCGAGCATGTGCAAGACCTTAGAGTTAGTCCCCAGTACAGGAAGGAAGGAAGGAAGGAAGGAAGGAAGGAAGGAAGGAAGGAAGGAAAGGCAGGCAGGCAGGCAGGCAGGCAGGCAGGCAAATAACTGTGCTTGCTTCACTGGGTTATCAAGAAAAGATACAACAATATGACCCCCACAGAGCTTGACCTGAATGTTCATCTAGTGGTAGATCCTTATTGCCCATAGACCTTCACAGGTGCCCTGTTATCTGACCAATGGACAGCACAGCTCCTTCTGCAGTTCTTTGCCACTCTCCAACATTTACTCCTGACATAGGCAATTCTTTCCATTGTCATTCATATCTTTTCAGAAACTGAGTTTCTGAAGGAACTTTCTAGAAAAGATCCCATTCTCTTTTTCAGGCAGATCAGATGTCATCAGGAAATGCCTTTTTGATTAATTGTGATTCTAGCCTTTCTGGGTATAGAATATATTAGAGCTGTTGAGATAACACTTCTGGAACGTTACAGAATTCTAGAGCACAAACAAAATAGAAAACTTGGTATGTTCTTAGCAAATTGTTTATTGGTTACTACTCAATCCTTTTTTTTTTTGAGACAGGATCTTGCTACATAGCCCAGGCTAACCTCAAACTCACAGTGATCTTCCTGCTTCAGCCTGCTGAGTGCAAGGATTACAGGCATGAACCACTATACCTGGCTAGTCCCATATTTAGAACTGTCATGAAAAGCAATTGAAGGGGCTGGGGAGAAGGCTCAGTAGAATAAGTGCTTCCCTGGAAAGCACAAGGATCTGAGTTCAACCCCTGGTTCTGCCAAAAAAAAAGAAAAGAAAAGCAATTGAAGTCAGTCTCTCTCATAGCAAATATGCAAGGAAGTCGAAGTTCCAAGAAAGTTAATTGCTGATTCAAAGAATATAGATATTAATTTAAACATGTCAAAATATTCTTCAAAATTGTTCATCGTATCTGTCTTCATCAAGTTTTTTTAATAATTTTTCCATTATCAATAAAATTTATCTTAAGGTCAAAATGTGATCTCGAGCATCAGTTCTAGTTTTTGCTTCCTTCACATTCCGAGGGGTGAGTCAGGAAGTGGTCCTTATAGTGCTTTCAACAAGCAGGTCTTTGGGAAATGTACAGTTCCATCATATCTTTTGCACCAATTTCCCTGAGAAGTTGCTATCAGGTTCTAGTGACACCAGAGGACACTGGAAGAGCTGGGAACTTAAAATAAGGGTAATTCTGTTGTGTGGTACCCTGCATTCTTCTAAGGACCAACTACCTTGGCCCTTGGAACCTGATGTATTGTGTGTGTGTTCAGACTGCTATGCCAGCCAAGGGACATGGAAATGCTTTGCCAAGATCCTCCACCAGCCTAGCCCCTCTTCAGGCCCAGAAATGGAACTTATACAACTCAACAGAAAGCTCATTCTGAACCACAGATATGAAATTAGGCAAGCATTTTGGAGATGATTGCTGCTGCCAACAGAACTCATCACAACCAAAGCAGTTTTCAGTTAAATAAAGTCTTACCTCCTGGTAAGGGCACAGTGCTCCTGCACTGGCTCAAAGATAGGCCCGGGTATTTGCTGCTATGCTCCAGCCCCTGCATGGAGCCCAGGCACCAGCTTATACTACAGCGGCTGTTGATGCACAATACACAGATGGGTAAGGACCGGCTCTGCCCGGCTATTTTAGGTCCTGCACTAGTGACATGGACAAAACAGACAGAAATGACTGTTCTGAAGCTTACCACCTAATAAAGGTGCATAAGATAATAAGCAAAGTAGAATACATAAGACAGTAAGAAATACTATGAAAAGTATAATATTAAAATGAAAATGAAAAAATCCAAACAAATGGGTGGATTATATATCGACATCAACAACCTAGTAGCAAGGTTATGCTTTAATTTTGTAGAATGCACTCACTGGGCAAAACTAGGTAAAAGATACATGGGACCTTTCTGTATTATTTCTTGCCACTGCACATCGATGTCTAATTATCTCAGTGAAAGCTTTCCCTGCATGTTAAGTAAAGGCAGAATGTTAAGTAGATCTATCAGATAAAGCCTTGCTGGGAAGAGAAGAGAGTAAAGACCCCACGTTGGTGAGCGGGCATGCGTGGTGACACAGAGTATGCGGGCTTCTGGGAGAGGGACCACAGAACCACACAGGGCAAAGCCACAGGGCCTAAGCAGCATCTCTCAACACAGTTTATAGCTGGGGAAGAGTAAGAGGACACCATGTACAGACCGTGGCATTTGCTCTGAGAAGGAAAGCAAAGGAATGTTCTAGGCAAAACAATACAACCTGATGTACATTTTAATAGAGTCATTCTGATTGCCATGTTTATATTGACAGAAAAAAATCAGTTTATGAACTGTAGAATGAGGACATGGACGGCACACTAGTGTGTCCAACCTGGGCCTGCATTTTCCCCAACCATCACCTTTTTTTTTTGAGAGAGGGTCTCACTCTGTGGCCCAGCCTGACCTTGAATTCATGATGATCCTCCTGCCTCAGCCTTCTAAGTGCTAGGTCTACAGGTGTGCACCACCATGCCCCACCTCTTTTTTTTCCTCCCTGCCTTGGAGTGAAGAGGAACTATTTTCAGCTACACATAAAATGTATAATACAGTTAACGTACATAGAAACAAGACTTGCTTTTATATTTTATTAGAACTTATTTAAAAGGGCAACAATGACAGGCTTCTGGATGGACCCAAAATGACAGAATAAGATGTCTCTGTTCATGCCACAAACTTAGATCAGATTATGAAATGAAACTCATTTATTTTCTTTAATTTTCATAAGAAATATTTTGATAGAATGTTCCTCAGTACAGAAATCCATAAGATGAAGCAAAATATATATGAACACAAATGCATGTTTGTGTTCCTCCCAGAAATCTTTTTCTTATATTTTTGGAACCGTCAATGCTAGAATTCCATAGAAAGAAAGTCACTGTAGGAAGTTTCAATGAGTTATGCTACTTTACATTCCCACCCTAAAGCAGAAGGAAGAGGAGGAAGATGAAAAGGATGAATAAGTTAATTCTGGGGCAGTTTTTTTTCTTGTCAATAAAGCATTTAATCCTCTGTACATAACTCACTCTATTCTTAAAGAAAAAATTGAAATATAAGGCTGTGTAAGACTTGTGTTTTAAATTGTACTATGTTGTGTGTGTGTGTGTGTGTGTGTATTTGTGTAAGTTACACACTACAGAATGGGTCTGTGGACAGCCCTGTACTGGTGGTATTTTCAATAGCCACACACCTGGCTGTCACAGTGTAGGGTTGTAAATCAGCACAGAAACGTAGGGCAGCTTCTCTAGGGAACAATAGTTTTTCATCTTCAGTTGTCACTGATGCAGCTTATATGAAATAATTGCCGCATGTGTTGGACCAGGGAAATAGCTCAGTGGCATAAGTACCTGCCTAGCAAGTGCAAGATCCTGAGTTCAATCCCTAGTACAAAAAAAAAAAAAAAAAAAAAAAAAAACAATAAAGGAATGAAAGAAATAATTGCTGTGTTAACAAAATGTCAGTCTGTAATTGGAAAAAGAATTTGCAGCTGTTTTGTTAAAGATAGCCTTTGAGATAACCGACATTCAGAACCCTGGCTGTCCACGTGCAAATACTGAACTTAGACCTATTATCTCTTACCATATATTCAACTAAAATCAAAATAGATCACAGAGGAGCTGGGCGCAGGGTCCTGAATTCAACCCCCAGTACCACAAAAAAAAAAAAAAAAAAAATCAAAGAACTAAATGTTAAAACAAAAACACTTAATGTGCTGGAAGATAAAATAGGTAAAACTCTTGAGACAGGCAGGGTCTTGCTACGCAGTTCAGGCTGGTCTTGTGCTATTTTTTTATGTATTTGGTATAGGGTCTCACTACGTAGCTTAAACTCACAGTGATCCTCCTGTTTTCAGCCTCCCCAGCGCAGGGATTACATGTGTGTGCCACCATGCCTGGTCTTCTTGGCTGTCTCAGTGCACCTGGGGGCAGTGCCAGCATGACATTTGGGGCTGGGGATCAAACCCTGGTCCCCACACTTGTCTAAGCAGGTGCTTAGTCCACTGAGCTATCTCACTGGTGCTTGTGTTCACTTTTGTAGCCCCCAGGCTGGTCTCGAACTTGCAGTATTTCCTGTTCCAGCTTCTGGAATGCTGGGATTACAGGCGCACCACACCTGGTTCTAGAGAAACTCAAGTCATAGGCATAGGCAAAGACTTTCTTCTCATCTTTTTTATTTTTATTTTTTTTGAGACTATGTAGTTCAGACTTGTCTTACACACCATGCAATCCAGGCTGGCCTTGAACTTGTGGTGGACCTCCTTCCTCAGCCCTCATGTGCTGGGATTACAGGCATATGCACCATGCCCAGCTAGAAAAGGATTTTCTAAACAGAATCCTGGTTGCACATGAAATAGCACCAAGAATCAACAAAGAAGACCATAACAGATTAAGAAGTGTCTGCACAGCAAAAGTGACAGCCAGGAGTGTAAAAAGACAGCCTACAGAATGGGAAACATAGCTGCCCATGATTTCTCAGACATAAAACTACTATTTAGAATACATAAAGAACTCAAAAAATTAGACCCCAAAATAAAAGAATCAAAAATTGGCCAAGTGAAATAGTCACAAAAGTACACATGATCAATAAGTACATGATGAAATATTGAACATTACTGGACATTAGAGAAATGAAAATTAAAACAACACTAAGATTCCTTCCTACCCCAGAAAAATGGCCCCCATCAAGACATCAATAATAATAAGTGCTGGGAAAACCATGGAGAAGAAGAAACCCTTTTTCACTGTTGGTGAGAAGGTAAAATAGCACGACCACTACAGAAATCTGTGTGGTGGTTCCTCAGAAAAATAGAACTTCCATTTGACCCAGTTATTCCTCTTCTAGGCATCTTCCTACAAGACTTAAAGACATCACGTTGCAGTGATACACGCACATCCATGGTTACAGCAATGCAAACTTCTAGTAACCAAATTTCAGAAGTGGCCTCTATGCCTGTAAACTAGTAAGTGGATACACAGCACGTGGTATTTACACACAGTGGATCCCCACTCTGCCATAAAATAAACTTCAGTCATTTTCAGCAAGTTGGATGCTCCTTGAGACCAGAATGTTAAGTGAAATAAAACAGACACACGAGCTTAACGAGCATGATTTCTCTTACATGAGAAATCAAAATTATGAAAAAGAGCAAATTAACCAAAATAAATAACAGGAAGAAGGGAGATAGATCTTCCTCAAATGGAAGGGATCTAGAGATGGATGGGCAGGAGAGGAAAAGGGATGAGAAAAGAATTATCCTACATGTCCAAGCTCCACAAAAGAGACATAAACACTATGTTAGCAAACATGCACTAATAAATAAATAAAGCAATTAAAAATAAAATTATGGCAAAAGCAAAAAAAAAGGCCAAAATATTTTTTTTTTTAAAAAGGGTAAAAAATAATAGAATCAAAAATCCCAGGGGCCTGCCTATTAGTTCAGTCATTTAAGCATCTGCTTATTTAGGCACAGAACACTGCGATTCGATCCCCAGCTCTACATGCCTTACCAGACCTGCCCTTAAGGCAGCCTGAGCCAGCTGAAAAACAAAACAAAACAAAAAACCCTCAGGTTTGCCAGGCAGGTGCTTAGAGTTCTGAGCTACCTCCCTGGCCAGGAGCACTATTTTTAAGAAACTAAAGTAAAAAGTATAAGCCAAGAATTTTCTAGCATGACATCCCTCAAAGAATTGAACCTGTATAAAGAATTTGAACATGGACAGGGAATACAGCTACTTAGGTGGGAGTAGGTAAACTGCAGCCCACTGGCAATTGTGAACTGAGATCTATCTTCGCGTGACCCTGAAACTAAAATGTCCCAAACATTAACAGTATGTGACAAAAGGAGGAGGGACAGCAGCAGTATCTGAATACCAACTATCTCCTTAATTAAAACAGACAGGGCTGGGGAGATAGCATGGTAGTCTAAGCGCCTGGTTGGCAAGAGCAAGGACCAGGGCTTGATCCTCAGTACCGCATATCATGCTGGCCCCATAACCCCAGGTGCACCGAGCTAGCCCTGAAACCTAGTTTGGTGGCACATGCCTGTAATCCCAGCTCTGGGGAGACTGAGACAGGAGGAAAATTATGAGTAAGAACTGCGTAGTGAGATCCTATAATGGCCACAGCAAAAAAGTAAAAACAAAAAAATGAAGTAAAACAGATCAGAGGAACAGGATACAAATTCCAGAAGGAGATACAACTACATATGATAATCTAATTTATAATAAGAATAACATATTAAATTGCTCTGCCAAAGATAGATTTTTTAGTAAATACTGTTGGTACAACTTGTTTTGTTTTTTTTTTTTTTTGTTTTGTTTTTTTTTTGTCTTTTTGAGACAGGGTCTCACTATGCAGTTCAGGCTGGCCTTAAGCTCACTTTGTAGCTCAGGCTGGTCTCGAACTCACAACAATCCTCCTGCCTCAGCCTCCCGAGTGCTAGGATTACAGGCATGCACCACCATGCCCGGCTCTTGTTGGTACAACTTGCATAGCCATATAGAAAAGAAAACTAGATCCATTCCTCACACCTTACATAGAAATGAACTGATGAATCAGAGATCCAAATATAAAACAATAAACTATACTTAAAAAAAAAAACATAGATGGGTTTTGGAGGATGGAACTTAGTGGTAGAGCATTTGTCCAGCATATGTGAGGCCCTGGGTTCAAACATCAGCAGCACACATACAAAAACAAAGAGAGAAGTAGGTGAATTCCTCCAAACTTGGATTCAGGAAAAGGCTTTCTAACCTATACCTTAAAATCTAAATATAATAAAGCATACAAATTTAGCAATTTAAAATATATTGCATGATAATGACATCATAAGACAAATGACCAATAGGAAAAATTATGTTTTAGCATAAGTCTGTGCATATGTGTAAACAAAGAGCTAATATACAAAGAATTTGTTTTGCATTTTTGGGAAGGGTCTCTAGGGTATTCAGGGTCTCACAACTAGATCGGACTTATAGTGATCTGTCTGTTTACAGTCTCCCAAGAGCTGGGATTCACAGGCACATTCCACCACGTGGAGTGTCAACTATCATCTCAGTGCGCCCCCAACAGTGGGTGGGGCTGGCATGGCAGGCCCAAGGATCAAACCCCTGGACCCTGCTCCTGCTTGCAGGTGCTTTAATCCACTGAGCTTCTTGGCTGGTCCACAAAGAACTTCTAAAATCTGGGAAAAATTTAAATATTTCTACACAAAAGTTGGCAAAAGAAATGGACAGATAACTCATAAAGAGAAGTACATAAAATGACCCCTAAAATATGAAAGTATGGTTGAAATCATTCATAGTGAAAGAAATACAAATTAAAATTATACTCAATGGGGCCAGGGAAATAGCTCAGTAGAGTAAGTGCTTGCCTGGCAAGAGCAAGGTCCTGAGTTCACTCTCCAGTTCAGCAAGAAATAAAAAATTATACTCAATACAATTTTTCTCCCATTAGGCTGTCAGAAGTTCAAAAGCATTATTACAATCTGTCGGCAATGCTGTGAAGAAACAGGCTCTATGAAAAGGAAAAATGGTATGACATCTCTGAAGGGAAATTGGACAATATCATACAAATATAGGTGGACATTTACACTGAAATCCAGCAGTCCCTCCTACTGGATATTCATTCTAAAGACACAACTCAAGCAATATAAAAATACAAACACAAAAGCTATTGGTTGTAGCATCAAGTACAGTTATAAACTACTAGAATATTATCTGTATGGGCAAAAAAATTTATAAAAAGAATAGTACATATGCTATGCAGCTATTTTTAAACAAGAAAGATATTTAATTTATTTATTGCAGAGATTGCAGAATAGTTTCAGTGAAAAAATTAAAGTTTATAAGTATTTTTTGTAGAAAAATAAAAGAAAATACAAACCTATATATTTACCCTCAGAATAAAAGACAGTAAAGTTTATTTATTTATTTTTTGTCTTTTTGAGACAGGGTCTCACTATGCAGTTCAGGCTGGCCTTAAGCTCACTTTGTAGCTCAGGCTGGTCTCGAACTCACAACAATCCTGCTGCCTCAGCCTCCCGAGTGCTGGGATTACAGGCCTGCGCCACCACGCCCAGCACAACAATTTTAGAGTTTTTTTTTTTTTTCAATCTTAGTTCTTTTTTTTTTTTCAGAACTGGGGATTGAACTCAGGCCCTTGTGCTTGCCAGGGAAGCACTTATTCCACTGAGCTATCTCCCCAGCGACAGTAAAGTTTAAAAAAAAAGAAATTGCTTCTCACCAAGAGGTACATGGGGGAGGGGTATCACCAAACTAAAGTCACTAAACTAAAGTCAAAATGGATTAAAGATCTAAACATTAAAACAGAAACACTAAATCTCCTGGAAGAGAAAGTAGGTAGAAAGCTTGAAGACATAGGAGTGGGTAGACAGTTCATGAGCAAAAACCAAACTGCATTGGAGATATTCCAAAGAATCAACAAGTTGGATCTCATCTTATTGAGAAGTTTCTGCATGTCAAAGAAATCACCAACACAGTGAACAGACAACCTACAAACTGGGGGGAAAAAATCATAACCAACAATCACTAAAAGAACTTCCATCTAAATTATATAAAGAACTAAAAAAATTCAGCCTCCAAAATTTAAAGACCCAATCCAAAAATGGGCATCTGAAACAAATACATAGTTCTCAGAGGGAAAAATACAAGTGGAAAATAATTACATGAAAAAAATGTTCCACAGCACTGGCCATTCAAGAAATGCAAATTAAAACAACATTGAGATACCATCACGCCCTAGAAAGAATGACTGTCCTAAAGAAATCAAAATCAAATGCTTCAGAGGCTGTGGGTCAGTGAAGGAGGTGAGGAGAGGAGCCCTTCTCCACTTCTGGTGGGAATGTAGACTGGTACAACCACTATGGAAATCACTGTGCAAATTCCTCAAAAACTAGGACTGGAAATCCCATTCAATCTAGCCATTCTCCTTCTGGGTATTTTCCAAAAGTAACTGAAAATATCATACCATAATGTGCTAGTGCACCCATGTTTGTAACAGCAGAATTTGTCATAGACAAATCTTAGAAACAACCAAATTGTTCATCACTTGAGGAATGGATAAAAAAGATATATTTTTATACAATGGAGTACTACTCACCTATAAAGAAAGACAAACTGGAAGACTTTATAGGTAAATGGATACAACTAGAGGCTATATTCATAAGTGAAATAAATCAGACTCACATGTGTAACTATCATGTGATATTTACAAACATTTCAATAAGATGAGGTGTAAGAACCTGAAAGAATAAATAAAACCTGAAAGGTATAATATATATAATAAAACAGAAAGAAAACTGAATTTAAGGATTAAACAATGAAGATGAGGCAAAGGAAAAAAGGAAGGAGGGAAAAACCTGAAAACATGTATACAGGATAGAGATGCTTTCCAATAATTTTCATCATTGTTTGAAGACAGTAGTTTACGTTTAGGATTTTTACCTTGACTAACTGTATGCTGATATTTGCAATCTGAGCAACTACATTGAGGACAGCAATGCGTAATTACAAAACATTTAGAAAAACAAAATTTAGAAGAATTTTGTTCTTCTAAATGTGCACCATTTGTAATGTCTTATCAATTATTTAAAATAAGTTAAAACAAAAAAGACAAGGAAAAAAATTAAGATTTCTGGAAAACAAGCATCAATATTCAATCCTTTCCTCAATCTTGCATAACTTATCTGTTAATCTGAGCAACAGATTTGACAATAAAAATAACCATTGTTAATTAGCTATTCCTGTTTTGAAAATCTGTAACATATGTATTGTTGTACGTTACCCTGTTTCTATCTTTTTTTCTATATGTTTTTCTTCTGTTTTCACTCTTCAAAATAAAGTAAAATTTAAAAAAATAGGTTGGGGAGGGGCAGCAGTGCCATACATAGGAGAAGACACAGTTCTTAATACAACTTTTTATAGTGTCTAATTCTTGAAAACATCTGTGTTCTATCAAATAAATAGAAAAAAGAATAAATTTTAACAATATAAATAAATGTAAAAAGTTAAATCAACAAAAACCAGAGTATGGAAAAGTCTAAAAGTGAATATAAAACAAAATAAGTGGTCCCTACTGTATTTCAAATAAATAATGATACTGAATATTGACTACCCAAGAAACTTCACTGTACTTTATTATATATCTTCAGTCTAGCAGAAGGAAAGAGCCCCCCAAAAAACCGTAAGCTTTTATTACTCATTGCATGAGTAATAGGATGGCTATAGGATGCAGTATACAGACACATTAAAAGATGCAGACACAGGGGCTCAGTGGGATAAATGCTTCCCTGGCAAGTGCAAGGGCCTGAGTTCAATCCCTGGTTCTGAAAAAAAAAAAAAAAAAAAAATGCAGAACCAACTCCAAACACACTTAGTCACCTAATCTTTTGACAAAGAAGCCAAGCCAAAACACATTCACTGGAAGAAAGAGAGCCTTTTTAATAAGTGGTGCTGGAAAAACTGGCTTTCCATATGCCAAAAACTAAAACTAGACCTATGGACAGAACAAATGAGAAAAATACATTGTGTTAATAAGCTGGAAACATATGTACTAATCTTGTTTAAACAAGATATCATATCTGCATCTTGTACTCTGAGGAACTACTACAAAGATAACAATATGCAATGTACTAATTATTGTAACTGTCCTGATAACCTGTTTTGAAACTATCTCACTGCTGTTTCTTTCTCATTAAAAATTTTAAAAACTGTTTTCAATTATATAACTCTAAAAAACCACCATTTAACACTTATAAATATTTCTTTGTAAAGTACTATAAATAAACAAAAAGAAAAGCTGGGTTTCGGAAGCCCAGGAAATAGCTCAGTGGCATAAGCCCCTGGCTGACAAGTGCAAGGTCCTGAGTTCAATGCCCAGGACCAAAACAAAAAGCAAACAAACAAAGAAAACATCTGGGTTCTGATTTGAGAGAATAGAAAAACAAAATATGGGAGGGGGCCGATGAGACAGCTCAGCAGTCTAAAGCACTTGGTTAGGCAAGCTTAGGCAAAAGTGCAGGGACAGCTCCTCATGCTGCAGGCTGAGCTGGCCACCAAAAAAAAGGAGGAGTGACAAAGAATCCTAAGGAATTGAAAGTTTGGTAGTCAGAAATAACAACATGATCTAACTACTTTTGTTTTCATTGTTGTTGTTCTTTTTCTTTTCCTTTATCTATTTATTATTTATTTTTTTTACTATGGCTCCAGGGCCTTTGCAATTAGCTGAATCTCGAAAGTCTTTTTTATCTTATATTTTGAGACAAAGTCTTGCTAAGTTGTTAAGTTGCCCAGATCAGGCCTGAACGTATGATCCCTGATCATATCATGAGATTTCTAAGAAAGAAAACAGCCCCCACCACCAGCTCTCTCTTGCAAAAGGACCTAAGCAAACCTAATGCATCTGGGTCATGATTTCTAAACTTCTTTCCTTACAAAAAGCAAGGAATCCTTAGAGAGGAGGCTGATTGCAGGAGTGTGGGGGAAAGACACACAATTATCCTGAAACATCTTCTTTATCAGAACACATAGGCTCTGAAAAAAAAAAAAAAAAGATGATATGTGAAAAGAACATTGAAAAGTTTGAATACTACACAAATCTATTGAATTGTCAAAATAAATCTATTAATAAATTATATCCCACTGAAAAAAGGACCCCCTGCACACACACTGACAATAAACGTGCACCTAGATAAGTAAAGAGAGAAGAAAAGACTTAGAGTGGTGACTGATAAAACAGGAGAAAAAGCTCAGACAGATCTCGAGCTCTATTTACGTTCCATTGTTGCTGCTTATAGATTCATCTTTGTACCTGTTTCTTCAAGTGAATTTCTAAGGGTCATGCAACATAAGTATAGGCAGAGGAGATATGAACATATACATCTGTCAATCCTTGCCACCCCATCTGCTTGCAGAGAGATAGATAGACATGACTGTATATAAGAACTAATATATATTTTTATCGAGAGAGAGAGGATGAGAATATAAGTGTGGCAAAAGGTTAAAAAACAAGTCTGAAGAAGGCATGTGTTATTTCTCTGAACTATTCTTGGAACTTTGAAATATTTCAACCTAGCTCTTTCCCATCTTGCAAGATGGCAAGTGAAAAAACTGAGAAGCCAGACACTAAAGAGAAGAAACCCAAAGCCAAGAAGGCTGCTGCCAGAGGTTCTGGTGAAAAAAGGGTAAGGTGAAGGTTAAAAAAAAAAAAAGTCCAAAAGGGGCAGCCCTGCTGCAGCTGAAATCCTGTCCCAGTTAGAGGAATTGGTAGATACTTCCAATCTGCTGTGTATTCCAGAAAGGCTATGTACGAGAGAAAGTACACAGCTGCTAAATTAAAGATTGAGGAGAAAAAGGAGAAAGTTCTTGTTATGATCACAAAATCAGTCAGTGGGAACAAAAATGGAGGTACCTGGTGGTTAAGTTTGAAAAATGCCTAGATACTACTCTACTGAAGATGTGCCCCAAAAGCCCTTGATCCACAGCAAGAAACCCTTCAGTCAACATGTGAGGAAACTTCGAACTAGCATCACTCCCGACACCATCTTGATCATCCTCACTGGGCATCACAGAGGCAAGAGAGCGGTCTTCCTGAAGCAGTTGGCCAGTGGCTTGCTGCTTGTAGCACACTAGCATTAACTGTGTTCCTCTACGAAGAACACACCAGAAATTTATCATTGTCACCCCTACAAAAATTATCAGCAAAGTGTTTAAAATGTTTAATTTCAAAGGACTGAAGAGCCATAACTTTGTTACAAATACTTTAATAATATTAACCATCTAAAAATATTACAACATAATTTTAAGGACCCCAAATATTAATGAACTCAGAAGAAGATAGATTGACTTTACGTGAAGGACGAAATGAGAATTTCAATACTTGAGGGTCTAATTATTTTCTTAGAGGTTAAGCATCTATCTTCATCCACAATTTAGCTTCTTCTACTGTTCTTTTTCTTTTAGGTTCTGTATTTGATTAATTTTATGGTCACATCTAATATAGTTGCAAAGAAATTGTAGTAGACATTTGAACTCAATGTGCTATCTTTGATTTTTTGCAATTTTCATAAAATCTGGAAAAGGAAAGCAACAAGTACACTAGCACCCCAGTGAGTGTCCACTGTAATAAAAGCTAGAAGTTTGCCAAAAGGAGACACATCCAGAAAGCAAATCCAGCCATTTGAGCCTGAGATACAGCTCCACATCTCAGGCCCAAAGTCTGTCAGGTCTGAACTACAGTGGGTTCTCCTGTGAGTTTCATCTCAAAATCTCAGATTGGAAAGTCAAGGCCCATGAACAGACCCTTTGCTCGGTTTGCTGGCAATACCTAGATTCTAACAAATTAGTTCAAGCCCTTCTCAAGTTCCACAGTCAATACTACATCTGAATGAGTCCCAACCACAGATGCTAACAATTTCTAAAGATGCAAAACAACTCAAATCCATTAAATAAATGCTTTTCTTCCTGTACTGATAGAATAGATCCACATAAACATGTCATGAAAAGCCCGGGATAGTGGTGCATATTGTAATCCCAGTACTTGAGACACTGATGTAAGAATCATGAGTTCAAGTCCAGCTGGGCAATTAAGCAATTTAGAGACTACTGTACACCTTAAAATCAATTTGTTTTGTTTTGTTTTGTTTTGTTTTTGGTAGAACTGGGGATTGAACTCAGGCCCTTGCGCTTGCCAGGGAAGCACTTATCCACTGAGCCATCTCCCCAGCCCCTTAAAATCAAATTTTTTAAAAGGGGGTAGGAGTACAGGGTTGGATTCAATCCTAGGACTGCAAAAGAAGAAAGAAAGAGTGCAGACTGAGAAGGATGTAGCATTTTACCTTCAATGTTATAAACTATAATTTTATTTACTAATGGTTTGTGTTGTCTCATGTTCCATACTCAGTTTTTAAAAGCTTAAATTAATCCACCCACTTAATGCACCAAAATTCATCTAGGTTAGAATTAATTTCCCCATTTTTACAGTCAAGAAAACAAGGCTGACAGAAACTGTGACTTGCTTAAATGCACATGGATAGGACCGAGTAGACTCAGATCTTCATCTATTACTCCAGGTCACTGGCCTGACACAGCCACCCCAACCCCACCAAATCATTGAATCAGGCATTAAAAAAGCTGTAAGGTCCTCAGGAAAAGGCAGTTCACTTTCCCTTCCAGACACGTGGAGACTTATGAGGAGATGTACGTCCCCCATGATTCCTGCCCTTCAAGCACCCACGCCCCAGCCATAAGCTGTTCAAATGGAGAGCTGTGAACCTCACAGAAGAGTATTTACAAAAAGCTGTTGAAAATGTGTGTGGCTTTTTACCAAGATGGCACCAAAGGCAAAGAAGGAAGCCCCTACCCCTCCCAAAGCTGAAGCCAAAGCAAAAGCTTTGAAGGCTAAGAAGGCCGTGCTGAAAGGCATCCACAGCCACAAAAAGAAAAAGATAAGAACATCGCCCACCTTCCACCATCCCAAGACACTGCGGCTCCGGAGGCAGCCCAAGTACCCTTGGAAGAGCACCCCCAGGAGAAACAAGCTTGACCACTATGCCATCATCAAGTTCCCCCTGACCACAGAGTCAGCCATGAAAAAAACTGAGGACAACAACACACTTGTGTTCATTGTGGATGTCAAAGCCAATAAGCACCAAATCAAACAAGCTGTGAAGAAGCTCTATGACATTGATGTTGCCAAGGTCAATACCCTAATTAGGCCTGTTGGAGAGAAGAAGGCGTATGTTCGACTGGCTCCTGATTATGAAGCATTGGATGTCGCCAACAAAATTGGGATCATTTAAACTACTGAGTCCAGCTAACTAATTCTAAATATATACTTTTTTCTCTGAGTAAAAAAAACAAAAATGTGTGTGTTTCTATGGAGCATTCTCCAAGAAATTCTGAAACCTTGGGGCTCTGACAAAGTCAAGATCACTAAACAAGAAATGTTAGAAAATTTTGGAGAAATCCTCCCACCTATTTTCTATAATGCTGCATTCATCTGGTAAACAGGCATTTGAGCATCACCAACTCACGAGCTGCAGCTTCTATCGCTGGAACTCAAATTGTATCCTGTCCAAAAAAAAAAAAAATTGTATCCTGTCTAGGTCACATTCCCAAAAGTATATGACTTATGCTGAGCACTGTTTCTAAGCTTCAGGGCCAGTTCAGTTTCATTCTTTCTACTTCTATTTGGATACTGCAAGCTTATTTTTATGCTACCACATTCATATTGATGAAAAATATACATATATATATATATATATATATATATATATATATATATATGTCCTTGATTGAGTCCAAAGGATATATATTTACATATATACACATTTATTTTCTTGGCAGCACTGGGGATCAAACCCTGAACTTTATGCATGTTTTCTTCTTATTTGAAGAAAATAAACCAAAGAATATTATTTTCCTGATAATCTAGTAGAGCATTGCAGCTGGCCATAATGGTACATGCCTGTAACACCAGCATTTAGGAGGCTGAGGCAGGAAGATAATAAGTTTGAGGCCAATTTCAGCAACACAGTAAGTTTCTCCTGTGTGGTGTCCCTCTGCCACGCTGATTATTGACTGAAACCTCTTCAAACTGTGACCCAAATAATTCTTTCTGTCTTTAACTGTGGGTGTTGGGTATTTTGTCTCAGCAATGAGAAAAATAACTAAAACAGAATTTGGTATCAGAAGTGAGGTTGTTGCTGTGACTCTACCTGACCGTGGGGGTCTGGACTGAAGCTGGCTTGTGGGAAGATTTGGAGAGGTTTGGAGATGCCAGCTGACTAAGCAGCACTGGATTGCCTTGAGATGTACTCAATGGGAGATTCTGGTCAGAACTCCAAAGGCCAGAATGCTGACAGAAATGCACCTTGGGAGGTTTCTCCTGGGAAGGACTACATTGGCTGTTGGACTCCAGACAATGTACATTACACTCTGGCAGAAAGTTTGTCTGCATGTTGCTCATGTCTAGAGACTTTGCTTAAGACTGAGATTTAGAGCAGATTAATCTTTCAGAAGAAATTTCAAAGAAAGCTAATTTTGAGCCCATGATGGATACTTGGGAGCTTTTAGCTAGATTCATGTTAAGAATCAAGAGCAAAGAACCCATTGAAATGATTTAAAATATTTGACTTTGGCAAGAAGGGAAGCTCCAGTAAAGTCATAGCCCACAAAAAAGGAATAGAGGAGACATGGGTTGTTGAGAAAACTAGCAACAAAAAGCAAGTATTACAGAAGCATACAATAGAAAAAGGAGGGCAACACAAGAACCAGCAGGACTCCACCCTTTGAAGCATCAAAATTGCAGTGAAAAACTTCGCTTTAAGAAAAGAGCTCCCCTGGTAAGAGAGCTCAGTGGCCTGTGAAGCTATGAGTGTGAAGCCAAAGGTGCTATTGAGACCCAAGGAAACTGGAGAAGTCAGGGATGTGGATCAGGCAAGGAAAGCTACAATGGGAGAGCAAAGCTGGCCAAAGAGAGAAGCTATGGGAGCTACAACTGCAGAAGGAGCATAGAGGAAGAACCACCCGAAGCCAGTGGAGGTCACAACTTGCTACCGGTTGCTGGGGATGCTGGATGTGGAACCAAGGGACTTAATGTTTGCCCTACTGTATTTGAGTCTTCTCCTTTATGGTTCTTCTTTGCACATTTTGGAATGGAAATGTCTATCTTGTGCCACTGTGTGTTGAAAGTAATTACCTTTCTTTTCATTTTTATAGAGACTCATAACTAAGATCTGCCTTAAATCTTAGAGGAGACTTTGGATTTGGACTTTTCAACAAGGTTGGAACTTTTAGGATTTGGCAACTCTTGGAGATGAATTAAATGCATTTTGTATAAAAGGTTATGTATGAATCTTTGAGGGGCCAGGATGGGTTGTTACAGCTCGTGTCTACATGTCCTCTCAAAGCTTCATGCTATCATAGGTGTGGCTTTACCAAGATAACTGAGTCTAGGGTGTATAATGCCAGGACTGAGGATATAGTGCTGGGATTGGTTCACAGTGAGATACTAGGTTAAGGGTAAGAGAGCTACCTGTCCTAAGGGTAAAGTATAGAGGACAAAACAAGGGTTGCTGTGGCTTGCTGCTTGCTACTTCACAGCTGGCTGCCTTCTGCATGCCCTGCTTTGCCATGAACTGTTTCTCCTCTGTGATGCCCCTCTGCCATACCACCCTGCCTTGGAGCCAGCCAACTATGAACTGAAACCTTGTAGAGGTTTCTACAAGCCATGAGTCCAATAAACCTTTCCTCCTTTACCTTTTTTTTTTTTTTTTTTTGCGGAACCAGGGATTGAACTCAGGTCCTGTGCTTGCCAGGGAAGCGCTTACTCCCTGAGCCATCTCCCAGCCTCCTCCTTTACCTTTGGCTATCTGGTACTTTTGTTTCTGCAATGAGCAAAGTAACTAAGACAAATACTTTTTATTCTGAATTTGCCTGGACTTAGTATCAAGGATACAAGTGGCCTTATAAAATGAATTCTGTATTATCTGAAATAAATTATTGAAGTTTAAAATAATATGCTCCAGGGGAGCCGGAGAGATGGCTCAGTGGAATAAGTTCTTCCCTGGCAAGTGCAAGGGCCTAAGTTCAATCCCCGGTTCTGCCAAAAAATAAATAAATAAATAAAATAATATGCTCCCTAAATTTTTGGGAATTAAACTGGAACTAGTCTGGATCTGGAGTTCGCTTCTTAAAAAAATACTGATTGCCAGTTTGATTTTTTTTTTTTAATAATTTTAGGATTTTCAGACTTTCTATTTCTTTTCAGAACTTTTCTTTTTTAAAGCATTGGCAAGCTCAGTGACACAGAGCTTGTCTAGCCAGTGTGAGGTCATCAGTTTGATTCCCAGTACCAAAAAAAAAAAAAAAGAAAATTGGCAAAAATTACATATATATATATATATATATATATATATATATATATATATACTTATGTGTCCATGACATTTTGAAATACTGTATTGTATATATTATAGAACTAATTCATTAATTAGCCTATACATACCTCTATATTTATCATTTTTGTGATGCAAACAAGTTAAATCATTCTCAGCTATTTTTCAATAATACATAAACTATAGTCTCATCATTTTGAAAGATTGTTTCTGGAACCTGTGGTGATGAGGTAGGTCTGAAAACCTTAAAGTCTATATCTCTTTAAATACTGCACAACAGTCTTTTTGTTCTCACTTTCTCCAATTAGATGTATATCAGATTTCCTCACGTATCTACTTCATATTTTCTAATTCCTCTTCTCCCTTTCCTGGAATGATTAAACCTAAATTAAATCTACTGTTAAACCTTTTCATTGAGATTTTGTATTTAAAATATTGCATATTTCTTAAGGGACCTTTTTTTTTTTTTTTTTTTTTTTTTTTTTTTTTTTTTTTTTTTTTTTTTTTTTTTTTTTTTTTTTTTTTTTTTTTTTTTTTTTTTTTTTTTTTTTTTTTTTTTTTTTTTTTTTTTTTTTTTTTTTTTTTTTTTTTTTTTTTTTTTTTTTTTTTTTTTTTTTTTTTTTTTTTTTTTTTTTTTTTTTTTTTTTTTTTT